>JAVJGJ010000057.1:5925560-5940718 GCA_035590215.1 Microhierax caerulescens | reverse complement strand
GCTGGCATGGCCCAGGAAACCAACACCTCCTTGTTTTAGTATAAACATCACCCAGCAACAACTAAAAGCACCAGTGCCCTATCAACATTGTTCTCACATCAGAGCCAAAACACAGCACTGTACTAGCTACTAAGGAGAAACCTAACCCTGCCCCAGCTGAAACCAGGACAGAGAACATCACTGCAGCAGCCTTCCACTGTATGGCAGCTGAAGACTACTTGCTGATCTTGGATTCTGATCCATTTAGAGGACCTTAATCCATCCAAACCTCTGAAACACCCCCCAAGGCACCTCCTCTTTGCAAGTCCTATTGTGCAATCTCCTTCTTCGCTCTGTGAGTCTCCTCATAGGAGTTTCTGAACAAGTTTGTCTTCATTTTTACCAATAAGTGATGCTCTTTGTGATCCCCTGTGGAACTGTGAAGTTCAGGGTAAGCACCTGCTAGAGAAATAGAGGCATCCCTGGAGCAAAGGACATGGGGAAGAGGGCCAAGAAACTGAGATGTGATGCATTTGTTATTATGGGGCTATAGGAGAAGCCCTCTTTCCTTCACCCATCCAAATTTTCTTTTTCATTAGCCTTCTCATGCTAACCTCTGAATAACTTCTAAAGTAAACAGCCCATAAATATTGTACGAGTCTCCAATACTAAAAGCTGATAAAGTTTATAGCACTTATAAAATAAATAGAAGGAAATGCTTTTCAGTTTCCTATTTATAGGTCTCAAGAGGGATCTCAGGTATGATTTATCACTTCAATTTTAACTGTATTAGTCTCCCCCTATCACATACACACAACTCTTTTCCTTGGTCATTCTTTTCTCACATACAGCTGCTTCCTCTTCTCCCTGTAGACGCGCTCACACCCACACAGCCATTTGCCCTCCACATCCTTTGCTACAGGCAGGAGACTGTGTGCTCTTTTCCAGAGTGTTGAGTGCCATCAGTTTTCACCAGAGTCAGCAGGCATCGAGGGCTCTCAGCATTTAGCAAGGTGCTCTCAACCACACGCAATCCAAAGGTGAAACTACTTTTTTTTTGAGTCAATGTGGCAGGCAGCCAAAGGATTAAAAAAGAGGGAGGCAACATTTTGGATGTGGGTGGATCATTAAAGCACAGAGAGTATAGTTAACATAGGGTATGTTTCTTTTTAGGGCATTCCTATATGCTTTCCAAGTGTTAATGTTTCTAAATATGCAATATTCATCCCCAGTTGCTAGTGCACTGCACTTGAGCAGATAAATGGACTGTGGCTAATAACACCCTTCTTCTTGGAGCAAACGAATATAATTTCTTCTATTTTGTAAAAGAGGAGGCACACCTAGGGCCACATACCATGTGTCTAAAATACCGTTTTATTTTGGTGCAAAGGTGCACTTCTGAAGTAAATCTCCTGTTTGTCCCCTTTCAGTTTGTTCTCCCATTTAAATGGAAACACTTGTTTCAGAAATATAGCTGCTAATTGGCATTGAGCCCATGGAGCCAGACTACAGCTAGACCAACTAACCCCCCCCCAAAAAAATGTAAATGTGGACATCAGATCCTCAGTGCCAAGGGTTTTGCTTTAGAGCTCCATTCCTATTACACTGCAGCATTTGCTAATGTGGGAAGCCATAGCACTACCACAGCTTTTGACACCACTGCATCCTAACTGCATTTTCCTGTCCTGGTTCTGTATTAAAAACAAGAAAACCAATTTTTTTCATTATTGTGATTGAAATAAATCTATTTATGTTTGAAATTCCCACAGACTGTACTGCCAGGGTTTTCCTCCCCAAGAGTTTTGATTGATACTAGAACATGAAGAATGGTGAAAGAGAGATCACCAAAACCAGGAGCCCACAGAGCTGGAGTTTAACTTCCTCCAAGGAAATAAGGGAATTAAACCAGCTGCTTCTGATACAGCTTAAGTTAAGCTGCCCACCTCCTCATCACAGGAGAGAAACTGCACTTCAGATAACGTGAACCTGCTTTCTAGAAGGACTCACATTGGATGGGGTAGGTGAGGGCGGACGGATACTGGAAGAAAGGTTAAACAGAGAAGGAAATGGAAATGACAGCTGCAAACAGCTGGGTGTGGGGAAAGAGGAGTTCTTCAAAAGACAGAGAAAAAACTGGTGTGGGGAGAGGAGGACTCTGCAGACACACAGTTGCTCTTCCCATGTGCCAAGAAGTGGCATTTTTGTTTGGAATGTGTAAGGCCTCCTTACGACTTCTTCATATATCCTCTGGTATCAGTCTCTGTATGTGAAAGGCAACCGAGAGAACTTTCAGGGAATCATGCTCAATTGTTTAGGCTTCACTGCTGAGGCTCTGCCTTGCTGATGCTCCCTGTCAGGAATATTGCCCTGCCAGCACTGCCATGCTTCAGGGCCTGCCCCCTTCCTTCTCCAGTCCCGTTGCTCTGGCTAGGACTATGCTGTTCTTGATGCAAGACATCTCCCTTCAACCATGTCTGATCAAACCATGATCCTTTTGTTATTCAGCTTGTTAAGGCAGCATGAATAAACCTTTCACCATTTCTTGCTTTGTACTGCGTTATACCCTACAACTGTGCTCTTGCCTCCCATTGACAGCAACTACAGCTGCACTTTTTCTATCTGCTCAGGCCAAAGGCAACTCGTCAATTAGTATCAACTCAATTCCTTTCCAGTTGAAAGCTTACTCAAACTCCATGGTCCCAGAGAACCACTTCAGGACACAAAAAGTCATAATCTGGTTTAACTCATCTTCTATCTTATTTGACAAATCTGACCTGATGGATAATGTTGAGATCCATTCATTACCTTCAGAAGATATTGAAGCTATAAGAAGGCAACTGTAACTTCAGATGGTTTACACTTCTTCCACCATTTAAAACACCCTGTTGTCATCTTGAGACTGTTAAGCATGGGGTTTGTTTCAGCTGAGTTCAGCCACCTAAAAACCAGGTACATAAGCACGAATTCAGGCTCCCTCTATCATCAGTGGGGAGACACAAGTGGCTACAAGTGTACAAGTGGCTACACATGGTGTTGCTTCCATTTAGGAAGCCTCTTAGGACCTCTTAGGATGGGATGAATGCTGCCTAGGTTAGGAAGCTTGTTTGTCCCTGTGGCCTGTATCATTAATGAAATGGGAGGGCTCCTTCAGCAGGGTGATTCAAAGCCGTATTTTGCTGCTTTGGGATGTCTGCAGCCACAGGTCTGGCATGCAGCTAGCTTTCTGTGCACTACTGAGCATCAGAAGGGCAGTGTCTTTCAGTTGTTGTCGAGCATCTGGTGCATGAGTTATTGAGGATTTTCATAGCAATAAGGGAATTCCTAAGCTTTCTTACATAGTGACTGCTGGGTGATTCTTCCTTCCCAACCCTGCTGGCCGTGGCTCACCCTCTGCCTTTGCAAGGCCTTTCTGCTGTGCATTTCTCCCGCAGCAGCAAAGAGGTTAATGAAAAAGACACCTAATACAGTCTGCCTAGGATAACAACAGACTCAGATGTTGAACTGCTTGGCAGACACTGCAAGGCCAAGCGCAAATGAATATAGGAACAAAGCAGAAGATGTGCCTGCTCGCTGAGGGAAATGAACAGGGCCTGGAGATGGTTGGGGGAAGCAGCCTGACAGACAGCCATCAAAAGCCAGGTGGATTTATTAGCCTGCCAAGAAGTGATAGGAGGAGGGCGATGTGGTGAAAGCAGTATGTAAAATGTAAATGTCAGTTAGAAATACGAGCTATGTAGCTCTGTGAATAGCCTCTAAAGACCAAGCCTGAGTGCCAAAGAGCCTTTATTTCCAGAGGTCAGTCCTCTTGCTTGTCACTGAGTAGGAAGGATGGAGTGAGCTTTCCAAGTGCAGAAAATGATATGTTTCCTATCCAACCATTTCATTCAGTGCATCCTTAGGGTGACTCATGCCTCTTGATGACTGTATCTCTGGCAAGTGTTACAGAAGAGCCCAGTCAAGATAACAGCTCCTTTGGTCCTGCAGAGGAGATTGCTGAAGATCACAACAAACAGAATTTCCCTTCCTGAAGCCTGACAATTCAGGATCAAGACCAAGCATTAATGTAGGTAAATCCTTCCTGGTTTCTCTCCTGGAAGAAGGAGCTTTTGAAAGCTCAGTAAACCACCTTGGTCCAAAACCTGAAAGACACGTTCTTGTCTGGCCTCGGAATAGATAGGAACAGCACGCCACCGAGCCCTGTACTTTCCTTACAGTACCTCAGCACAGGACTGGTGGAGCTTCTCTGCAGGAAGAAGTACCAGCACAGAAACTGCTCTGTGCTTCATTCAGCTGTGAGCCTCTCCACTGAGATTGCCAGTGAGAGCGAATGTGACTAGCTCCAGAAGAGCTGTGGTTTTAGTGGTATGGGCACCTGTCCACTAGGAAGTGCGCTGAAACCTCTGATGCATTTCATAGGTTCCACCAGAGACCCATCAAACACTAATAACGTTCAATCACTGCTAACCAAGGCTGATTTTGGACCAGATGCTTGGAAGTGAAATACAACCTATCCCACCACCCACCCTGCCATAAGTCAATTATACATTGTAGTATCTGAAACCAATAAAAAAGAGCTTTTTATTATATGCCATGGCTTTCTTTGGAAGGTATTGCAACCACAGTTGAGTTTGGAAACTTCACACATAGCTTATTTTATTTTCTTTAATGACTTTATATATATATGTGTGTGTGTGTGTGTGTATATATATCTTGTTACCAACCCTTTTATCCACATGATGTTATTATTTTTTTAAATTGCAAAGAATATTTTGTTTCCTTTTATTTCTGTTCAGCAATGAACTATATAATCTTGTTCTTTATTTAGATGCATTTGTTCACTATTCAGACAGCATTAGTATTGCCCACAATTCAAATTCACTCTAATTCAAACACCATCACTTAGCACACTCCAACCCACACAACAGACAGTGTGGTGGCAGAGGCATTGAAGCATCTTTTGAGAGAACCTAACACTGGAGTCTGAACTGTGGTCTGGACCCATGCAGAGAGCTGTACTAACTCTATAAAGGTGTCTAGTCACTTTGATGGGCTGTTAAATGCCACCAGATGCAAATGTAAGCCACATCTCTTACAGATGACCTATGGGCTAACAGTGATTTGCACTGATTTGGCCTAATCCAAAGTTAGTTTTATGTGAGGACAACCTGCTGCTGGGTTCAGCTGGCTTTGAAAAAGGCTCTTAGGTGAACAAAGCAGATCTTGACTGGAACTTAAGTAGCTCTGTGTGGTGAGTAACTGTATAACCCTGATATTTCCCAGAAAGAGATCACCTGTCAGCATCCCATTAACCCCAGGAAGAAGGAAAAATTTCAGTTAAGAGACAAAACCCCTTTTGTTTTAGTGTCATCTGAATTCATAAAATGATGTGCATCCACAATTTCAATGCTACAGTGGAAAAGAGTAACAGTCCCTAAGAGTGAGGGAAAGCAAAAATAAAGAACTGTATTTTTTTATTACAAGAGGAAAGGGATGGAGGTAGGGATGATAATCAAAGTAAGTCCAAAGTATCACGTGAAAGCACACTAAATTAAAAGAGAGATCCTACCATCACCCCCAGCCATGTTAAAAAAAATAATAATAATCAAGGGAATCCATTTAGCAAATTTAAGAAATGCAGTCCTGAAAGAGACAAGGAATTGTTGCTCTGTGGCAAGACTGGGAACGATTCCCACCCTGCGCTCTTCAGTCCTTCCTCTCTCCTGACCCTCTTGCCCCCCTTCCCCCTTCGCCTTCCCATCCAGTAGCCTCGGCCTGCCATCCTTCAGCTGCTGCTCTCCTCTCATCCTTTGCTGTCTTTTTGACTTTAAGCAGTTCCCTAGCAACAGCTGTTTTCAGCTGAGAGGAAGAGCTGTGGACATTTTGCAGGCACAGCGGTGGGCAGGGCTCGGCCTCGGCTCACGGGTGATGGCTGACCTCAGCACCCAGTGGGACACGGCACAGCTCCAGGGCAACAATCTCTGCACCGATCTCTGGATACCACCTGAGACAGGGGGGCTGCACCTAGCTCTATGTATGCTTCAACTGCTCTTCTTGTTGGTTAACAAAAGGTTACTCATTCTGCTTCATTGCAAGTGCTTATTTCCCCTGGCCAAATGCTGGGCTTCACCCAACAGAAAAGACTCTCAGACACCATCAGTGTGGCAATCCTCTGGTAAGGGACATAGATATTCACACATGGCACAAGGGTCCCCATTCATCTGGTTAAAAATGACAGCTCCGATTCTCATGGGTTAGATGCTTTCCTGACCCCCTTGCTGCCCAGCCCACATCGCTGCTGGAGGCTGTTATCTCTGGAGCACAACTGGGAAACCTGTGTTCACAGCTCAACTGCTGCATTTCACAGTGGCATGTCTTAGCTGGAGACACCGTGGGATGTGTGCAGGGACAGCCAGGGACCAAGGCAGGCATCCCACCCACTCTGCTTCTGCAGCAGTGATGCTTTGGCAAAGGGGAGGATGGGCAGCTGAGGGCAGCAGCATCACTGCAGTAGAGTTACTGGAGCTCAGCTAAAAGAGTGCTAATCTATCATTATTATTGATGATGTTGTTACTATTATTGTAATCGTTACTATATTCCCCTTTTAATTTGCACCAAAGAAACCAAACCTGTGTCACTTTATATAGCAGCTATTCCCTCACCATCCAGAAATATCTCCCATCGTAAGTGCTGAAGTTACTCTGAAAAATAGGATGCAAGTTTTTAAGCCATTTGGTAGGGCTTTTGAAAATTGGACCCCAAGTCATCACACTCCAATAATTTAGTTACTCTAGAACAGACTAGTACATTAGCTAAATCTGTAAAGTGGGCACATACTTAAATAAAACTGTAATGCCAAGTGATCAAAGCATCTGACAAGACCCTGCAGTATAGTTATTCCAGTTTGAAAAAAGTGAAGTTTTTGTCCATTACCAAACAAAACATGTGACCAGCATTCTTCATCAGGCAGGCACTGATGTTTGAATTCTGTGATAGAGCCTTGATCTTAGGATTTTTCCTCCTGTTTATTTCCAAGCTTCTTAACTATCATGTTGAATAAAGGTGCAGAACTGTCTTGCGTGACGGAAATTATATGTCTGCATGTGTTGTGAATCTGACCTCATTCTCAGTCTTGCCTCTTACTGAAGTGGTGGTTTGTCTGTGCTTTGCTCATCACTGTACCAACAGGGGCTCGGCAGCTCTGCCAGCTGGTGTACCTTATGCATGAGACACATCAGTTACCCACTGTTTCACCCCACCTCCCACCACCTGGCACAGTGCCTGCATCTCCTACCTTGCCTGTTCAGCACTCCTAGCAGTGTCCCTCTCTGGCACCTTGCGTGTCTGCCAGCCAGCTGTGCCCAGGGTTGGGGCTCCCACAGCAGGAGAGAAGTTGCAGCCCTGCACAGCTGCTATAGAGTATGTGTCTTCTAAGGGGATTTCACACTCGCATGTCCCACGAACGTATGGGTTTGGTAGTAGCAGACCTTCCCCTGCTCCATGTGACCTGACATACTGCAGTGACTTAAGACTGCTGTAAGGTAAAAGTAGTATTAGGGTGAAGCCTTGTAAAGGATAACAGAGTGCTTTGGGTCTCCTAGCCTGAAGAGGCACAATCTGTACCCTGCCTTTGCTGTCCTCATCAACAGCAATCATTATTTGCACTTGTATCCCCTCTTGTTTCCTCTACCATTTCCACCTTTCTAGTTCTGCTGCTGTGCCTCCATCCCTATGACAGTGATCTCTGCTGCCCAGAGGAGCTGTTGTGCAGAGTGAGATAAGATGTGGATGGAAGAAAGGTGGGATGGAGGAAGTATGTGTGGGCAGAAGGCTTCTTGGGTAGAGAGAAAGGATCGGGGGGTTTAGGGAAGGGAGCAAGTTGGAAATGGAGCCCATTTGGTCCAGAGAGTAAGGAAGGAATAAAGGGCATCGGGGGGAGAAGTGGCAAGAGAACTGGCTGAAAGGCAACAGACCCCATCTCCTATCTGTGGTCTCTTATAAATCTGAAAACCCCACTGCCATTCTCTCTCTCCCACAGTCCTCCTGAAATCTACTATCCTTTCCATCACACTGATGCTATCCAAAGTACCACTGATCCTTCCCACACTCCTCCACCTTCCAGCCTCTGGAACCACCTTCCTTGCCCTTTTCCACTGTTGCAGAAACTCACTTTTCTAACCCCAAATGTGCTGGCAGCAGGAAAATTCTCCGAGGCTGAAAACCCTTGAGCTGCTGGGCTGTGACCTGATGCCTGGGAATCTACCTCCCAGGAAGCTTCACACCAGCCTCACAAGAGCTGAGCTCTACCTGCTCTCACACCTCTGTGAGCTGCAAATAGCATCTCCTTCTCTGTTCCTACACCCACCCTCAGCTGAAAGATCTCTCTACTGGGGTGAAAACATGCCCATTTCCTACAGCCACACATTTTTGCCTTTTGTGTCCTTTCTAAACCTCCTTTATTTTTTTCTGGTCCCTGTTTTTCTGTATGTCTCTGCCCCCTTCGCTCTTTACACATTTCCTTAGTTTTGGCAATATTCTGTTTTGTCTTATCTCCACTCCTAAGTCTGTCTCTTTGTCAATCACTGGGACTTAGTGGCAAACCAGTTAATTCAGACTAAGTGCCTTCATTAGACTTAAAATGAGATTAGTGGTAGAGTACAGGAGTTTGCACTTCTCAGGCACTGCTTTAAGCTATCCATTTTCTCAGGGAGAGACCCTGCTTTAGTTATACCAGCTCATGTTTGATAGGTTCTCTCCCAAATCAGAGGCAAGACTTCTTTTGTTTCCAAAGGAATTCTTACATAGTTAGAACTTGAATATGCCATTTGGGCCACATAAACGTATGTTGGCCAGATGTTTAATACCCCTGTTTCAATGTGTTTTGCTGACAATAAAAGAATAAAGAATGTTCCTGCAGGACAGTTTGATGTAGTTTAGGATACAACAAATGCATTTTGACATTTGAGTATGTAAGAACAGCAAAGACAAACAAAAAATGAATAAAATGTAAATTCTGTTCTTATATTTCCTCTGTGAACTTAATGTTTTATCCATAGGTCTGCATGTAACATACATTACAAGTTGACCAGCAATATACTGTTGAAACAAGACAAACAAACACCTCAAGGGCAGTCACAATTAATGCCACATATATCACCCCACATAATGGGTCTATGGAATTTGCCCCTCTGGCTATACTCAGCGGGTATCATCAGTTGCCTTCCAGTAAGACTGAACTTGGTGAAGTAAGTAACAATCTAGAGTGTGTATGTCTTCCACCTATTGAAAAGATGAGCGTTAAAAAATACTGACACTACAAGGGATCAAATTTTGCTGTAATTTAATGTCTTAAAATCCTCCAGGAGTTACTGAGTGTGTGGTGTTGGTGTACTGAAAGCCTACATTAGGTCTACAATTTATGGAAGCAGTTTAGTACAGTGATAAGCCTATCAGAGATTAACACACACACAGAGTTTCTGCATTTTGTGAACTGCCTTCAATCCCCAGTACTGCCACTAGAGAAAATACAATCTTCTTGTCTACAATAAAATACACTCTTTCTAAATTTGGTAACAGAAGTGTTTATTCCTTGCACAGTTCAACCATTTGAATAAAGGACTCAGAATGGCTAGATCAATTCCAACACAAATCTGTTGGTATGCCATATTTTATGTCATACAGCATACTTCAAGTTACATGCTCAAATATGACACCAGCAAACATACTGCGAACTTGGAATATGAAATCCTGGTTCTGATAAAATCATGGTCTAGTAGTGCCACTGCTTCCAATAGAGTTTGCCTCTGGGCAAGCCTCAGTTATGCCAGCACTGCAATCTTTTTGCAGGGCATGGTTTACAGATTAAACTGGTGGGTGGACATTGGTATGTTTGAAATTTATTTTGCACGTAGGACTGGTCCCTAATGGTGTGTTATTCTCTAACTATTTAGCTCCTTTGGTCCCTAATGGCATTGCAAAAGGGAAGAAGGACACAGTGATACAGAGCTATAACCACCATCAAAAGCTGAGCTGTTGCCCATTATTGGAGAGCAGTGATTTTCACTAGAGGAAAGGGTGCTCAGTCATCAAATGGGAAGCACTGAAGAAAATAGCAAAAAATGAGCCTGGGAGTGGACTAGGGACATGGCATGCGAGGTTCGTAGGGCTTCATTCAGGAGTTGAGAGACATGAACTGTTTTCCAGCAGTTCCAAAGTTCCAATGGAACCAACTTCTCCCCATCTTGTGGTCCCTCTCTGTTTGTTGAGCCTTTTCTTCTTCTTTTTTTTTTTTTTTTTTTTTTGGCATCTAGTTCTTCTGAGGAACGACTCCTCTCTCTTCTTATAGAGTACTACAGAGTTATGACAATAAGATCATATGGCAAATGAAATAAAGGGTAAATGGGTAAAGATGGAAGTGCCATCTCTGCAATGAGATACAGAGATCCAGTGTCATTAAAAGCTGATGTCAGTGTCTCTTTAGAAAAACCCTCTGTTTCCCAAAGGTGGGATTTCCCTGCCAAGTATGTAAACCCAGAAGACTCTAGTCAGCCTCCCTAAGAATATATAAAAACAGCTACAGCCGATGAAACCGTTCTGTGAAGTTTAGAGTCCTGCCTCTGATAGAGGCGAACAGTGTTGTCCTGGTGAGAGTATAGAGCAGGGTCAGCATATAGCAACCCTTTCCCTGTACACTCTTCTAGCCTCCAACAAGTTTTGGCTTAAGAAGTCCCTGTATAATACCGCAACAGATCTGCATTGTGTAGCTTCTGATGTTAGTTTCTTCCAGGACTGTATATGATTATTTTTGAAACTCATGTGAACTGCCAGCATCCATAAAATCCTGAGAAAAGGTACTCCAGAGTTTAACTGTGTGTCACACCCAGGTGCTGTTTCTTTGCTCCACTTTGAACCTGCCACCTGCCTGCTTTGAACATGTGCTGTGCTGCTATTCCAACACAGCATTTCTGGCCTCTTCTCCAAGCTGAGGTGTAGGAAATCATGTTTGCAGACACAGCAGTGTTATGTAGCATACAGCAGCATCAAAGAGATACATAGAAGATGCTGTTATTTTCATACCACTCCTCTTGGGCTTTCAAGAACCAAAAGACTCTTAGTCTTCTGGTCCACCTTATTGATTGGATCTAGCTTTCTGTTTTGGTTTTTTTTTTTTGGGGGGTGGATGGACATGATGGCAAGCCTTTCTGACATAAGGAGGCCTATAAAAAAGGAATTTGAAGAGAGTCTGCTATGATTTTCTTCCTTCCTCTGATTCACAGTCAAGTTTCATTCCACCAGCTAAAAGTCCTGAAGTGACACAGGAGGTTATTCAGGGCCATTCCGTGGCAGCACAGCTAAGTAAAAAGCACAGTTTCCACCCTTACTAGCAGCTGAGCGTGCTAAATACACAACTATCTTGCCAACATGAAGAAGTCATGTGGCTCCACCAGCTATTTCACTGTAAAGAGAGTGGAATAGATCTTCCAAGCTATGCGTTAAATTGTGCAGTACAAACTCCTTCCTCCCTCTGCATCGCTCTGCAGTGGGTGTAAAGTAACACATTAAGCACCTTTATAAACACATTGAGGCCCTTTGGATTTTCTGATAAAGGCTGTTGGTATATATAAAAATGCCCTGACATGCTTTTTCAGACCCAAGTACTGTTTATTGTATAATTGCAAATGCAAGCTCAGGTCTGCCGACACTGCTGCAGGGCTTAAGGAGACTGGTGCATTGGGTTGTGCCCTCCCAAGTCTGCTCACGCTGCCTGCCTCAGTACACACAGGCCTCTGCAGTGACACTAACAAAACATCTGACAGAAATACTAGCAAAAACAAGGTAACCATTTAGCGTTAAACTCTTAGTAGTTTTTGTTTGCCCTCTCCTAAAATGCTCTCTGTTCCTCTCAGAGAAATTATGCCTCTTCCTCTCTTCCTCCTGAACATACCACTCCATGAGTGGAGTTGTCCCTATTGCTTCTCCCTCTCCCCTGTGTCCCTTGGAGTGCTGCTATCCTACAGTAGGAATGGCTGTCCTCGTACCTCAGCCCTTGTGTCTCCTGTCCTCCCCTTCTCTTGTGGGAACAGGCTGTTCCTTTCTCTCCCTTTGCTGCATCCCTAACACATCCCCTGCCCATGAATCACTGCAGCAGCACGAGTGCAGCACTACCTGTATTTAATGTCTGCTGCGGTGCCTGCTGCTAAGCACAGGCTGGATGTGGCAGGCGAAAGGCTTGTCTCTGGCTTACGGCTGAGCTTACAAGAAGAATATGACAGCATGAGCTGTTTCCTTCCTGAACGCACTGCCCGTACCATGTGAGAGACTGCTTCAAGCTCCCTCAGCAAACTTGGATGAAAAACAGCTCTCGTCTGCATTAGGCACAGGGCACTTTCTGCATCCTGCACTGTGTTAGTCTAGCCTGAGTATTAAAACAAATCCTTCTTAAGAAAAGCACAGTCATGGCTATATGTGCATCTTACCCATACCTCATATGCACGGCTGCTGATGTGCAAAGGTAAAAGATCCTTTTTCTAGCAGTTTTGGTCAGTGGCTTTTCCTCTGATTGTAGCCCAGAGAATACATTCAGGAGGCAGGTGGCAGTGGCAGGATCTGGCCACTCACTGGCTTTCCAGAGACCTGGAGCCAGTCATCTCAAAAAAGCAACATAAAAAAGAGAGCCACCAAAGGGGTATGTGTAGAAGAAAAAAAAAGCATTCAAAAGGACACTTGAGGTTCTCTCCATTCTGGAGTATTTAGGAAAATACATGAATATAGAGTACGGATGTTCTACAGGTTTCAAATATAACACACAGGATTGCTGCATAGAGAGCGAGCAAGAGAAAGGGGGTTGTATATTTGATGGCTGAAATACTGCCAGCCTCTCTCCCCCGCCTTGAAACATGTTCATGATGCCTAGACATAAAGTTCAGTGTTTCATTCCGTCTCAATAGGGATTTTATGACTAAAGTGCCAAGGATAAGAAAAGACCAATTTGTAGTTTTATTGATCAGGCTAAAGGTCAGGGGCAGACGTGTAGGTCATGGTTCTTCCTCTGAACAGACATGGGACCAAGTGCCTACCTTCTAAAAGCTGAAGGATGAGACAGGGGAGGGGGAACTTACACGGATGAAACATGACAGCTGAGATGTCAATCATCACCAAATTGGACAGGCTCAGATGGGAGGCCTCACAACAACCATAACTTTGCCCCCACGCCTGCATGCTTTGGCAGAGGGGCTTATACTATGTGCTTGCTGAGGCTGTGATGTGGTGTATGGGCAAATGCCAGGACACAATTTAATGTAATAAAAACATAATTCATGCCAATGAATTTTATGAGATCAAGTTTCCCAGTCCTAGCTGAACCACATAAAGCATATACTGTCACTACGGGCATTTTGGCTGAAATGGTAGGGGCTTCTGCTGCATGGAGATAGCCTGGAAGCTATTTGTCACCACGGCCCACCCTGGGCTCACTGCAATACTAGAATAACACAAAACTACATTGATTCATTGTCAGGAATTTACACTTTAGACTAAAATGTCATGAAATGAAATGGTTTCCACAGTAATGTCAGTTTTTCTCCCCTACATATATTAATTTTGTCCTTGTTTGCCCCTGTGAATCACCACTGAAAGTGAGACTTGGTGTCTGTAGTATATTCTGTTCCTGGTCTCTCTGTGTTATGTTTGCAGTGTAAAACTGTTTAAGGCTGAGACTGTGCTTGCTCTAAAACAGAGAGGACCCAGAAGAGCTTTAATTAAAAATGGTTTAAGCTAACTTTTTTCCCGCTGATTCTGAGCAATGCCAAGAATTCACCTTCATGCTTCTGGAAGACCTCTTTCCTGTTCTCTCTGCTTACCCCACCAAGCATAGCAATGGAAGGTGGCCTTCATACTTTCCTACCATTTAGGGTACATGCGGGACAGGTAAACATGGCTTAATTTAGGTATTGCTTTTCCTGACCTTACTTCTGCAGATTTAGACTGTAAAAGCAGAAACAGGGTTTTATTTTATGGTAATTTTAATCTTCAGGTACAAAGGAAGAAGGATTCCTAACTTATAAAGTGACTGGCTTACATGGCTAAGCTCTTTGAAGAGGATCCAGAGAGCTGAAACCTTCCCTTTAACTTCCCTTTCCTACATTAAGTTGAAGGCAAAGTAAGCCTGCAAATAGGCAAGGCTCCAAGAAGAAAAGTCCACGTAGAAGGTTTATCTTTACGTGTATGGAACACCTCTTAAGTATTTGTCCCATCACCCAGACTATCAGGTGGCTTGATTGATATCCCACTATTCACAAAATTTTTAATGAAGGAAACAAAAGTAGTCATTTCTTGGTATCTAATCTGTGCTTGTGGCAGGGAAGGCAACAAGGTGTTTGATATCATTTGAGACCTGTTGTCTCTGATTTTGGAATTAACAGAGAGCCAGTGAAAGGCCCTGGGAAGTCTAAGTTTAGGAATGGTGTATGTTACACCTCAGGTCTATCAGGAATTAACATGGCCTAGCAGATACACTTGCAAAAACCGCATGCTGAAATTGAGAACAGGCCTACTTTCATTTACACTTTTTTATTCCAGATCTCGCATCAGCTGAATATTTCTCTGCCTGTACCATCTTCATCCTGATGGTTTCTGAGCTCCAAACAAAATCTGGTTTTATCACACATGCACCCTCCAGCAATCTAATTCGTCATCTTTCTTTTCATGCTGTACTTCTTTCTTCTACTTGTTGATCAGCTAAGTAATGAAATTTCATGGTAGGTTCTGGTTATCATGAGACCTGAGGTCTAATGTCTTGAAGGAGAGATAGCTTAGATAGTTACACAGCTAGCTATTACACAGCTTGGGGGCATCTAGATGCCTGCTGCACTATTGGTCAATTGAAGTTTCTTCTGGCTACTTCATGGCTGTGGTCAGCTGTGAAAGTGATAAAAATATGGATGTCTTGTCTAAGATCTCATTCTAAAGAAAAAGGTGCAGTCATGTGACTAGACAAAACCAAATAATAGTTATCTATACTTCAGTAGCAATCTTTATGCCCAGCAGACTTGAGGAGTACAGTGTAACTCCTAGCATTCATCTCCTCCTGATCTATGCCTGTGTTCTGGGCTGTGAAGCTAGACAACTGCCTAACATCACATAACAAAGACTGAATGGCCTAGGCTCTGTGTGTATTCAAACGA
>JAVJGJ010000057.1:5892673-5907001 GCA_035590215.1 Microhierax caerulescens | reverse complement strand
TTGAGGAAGGCTTTTAGGGCCAAATCCTCAGGTTTGTATTCAGGAACTTATTAACTTAGAAGAAAGTACACTCCTATCTTGGAGGGACACCCATTGCAATGACTTAAGTCTTTCCCTTTTTGTAGAGAAGAAAGAGTTACCACTCATTAATGAATAGGACTGTGAATCAGAACTCCTACGTTTCATTTTACTCTAAATGAAGTCTTTTCTCTCTTTCATACCTCAAGGGCTGCTCATTAGAAACGCAAAGAAGCTGCTATCGCTCTTGGCCTGAGGCATGGGAGATTAAATTTTATTGAGATGTTTAGCTGATGGGTTCTGAAGCAACTTACTTGTATACTCCCATAAGACAAAACTGTCTCTTCCAAAGAGTCTGTTGCTCAGATTGCTTAGCCCTTGTTTGAACCTGCCTAACGACACACAGGTAGCCTATAGAACTGTTCACAAAGCAATAGTGTGCAAATTTGGAAGACATATGAGACTAGACCTCCCTGAACAACTCAGTGTAATGTACTGTATCCCTCTTGTCCACCACACTCAATAGTTTTACAATATTTGTTTTTATTGTGCATACAGCCTGTTCAACCTTCTTATTCTGTATTTTGCATTCATCAATGTTCTGGCTGCAAGCCAAGACCCAAACCCTGCTTTGATGTAGCTCTTGATGCATACAGTAGTGGAGTAAGGGCTAGCCACAGTCTCATCAAGTATCTGGAGGTCCTACTTTTTTTTTAGTTTTCTAGGAGGCTGTATGACATCATACAGAAACTGTGATGTCAACAAGGAACCCTCTGGGTAGGCTTTTGAGAGTTTGCTAAGGATCTTCTTACTGCCAAATGACTGTAGCTTCATCCCAATGGGATTTGCAGTAGGGCTCATCCATGCAGCAATAAAGCCAAGTATTGAATTTTTCTTGCCAGGAAGACCAATTAAAGGATTAAATGTGAAAATCTGAAACCCATAACATCCATGGTGACAGGGTTTTCTTTTCTTTTTTAGACTGTAATGATCTTTGCAGCATATTGTTCTGGGATCAGCACCCTTGGGGATACATCAGCATGGTGATTGATGGAAAGAAGCTGGAGAGGGAAACCAAAGCAAACTCAGCCAAGGCAAGATAAGCTTCTCTTCCAGCCATGTTAGCAGATTTTTTTTTTTTTTTTGCCTTCTTTCTTACATTTCTTCAGTGATTCAGGCACAGACTGAGTTTATTCTGCTTCCAAGATGGCAAGGTGCTTGTTCAAAAGGTGTCTTATTGTGTGAAGCCAAAGGAAACAGGAGGAACAATCATACACCAGAGGCACATTAGGAAGATGTGTCATTGACACACTATGTCAATGAGAAGGAGGGAATCCAGGTTCTGGTTTTAGGGACATTGTGTTCCAAGGCAGGCACATAAATCTGACTGAAATGCCTTGCTTGTTGTATCTGAATCCAGAGTTTATTCCTGACTGCCAGTGAAATCCAGGTCAAATTTTTCTTTTTATTTGCACTTGTATTAACAGATGAAAGGAGCTGATACATCTGTCTAGCTCCAGCAGTACACTCAGCATTGTATCTAATGTCTAAAAGAGGCCTCCTGCCTCAAGGAGCTAGTATCTCGTAGGTGTGATTCGATAAGATGCAGAACATCATACAAGAGACACTTCTACTGACTGGTGGGAAAAAGGCTGCACATTTACTGGGAGTGGAAGTGACACAGCAGTGTTTGCAGCTTGTAACCTATTATGTGATAAATTACCTGGAATCAACAGTAAATGTAGGGGAAGCTGTCATTGGAAAACTTGGTAGAGGGACTGTGTCTAAAATCTTGTGACTAAAACTAAATAGACAGGAAGATGAGCTCAAAAACTTAGGCAATGCTAGTCTATGGATTTTATTATTTTTTTTTTTCTAGATGCACTAACAGAAAGTATCTACTCAAAAACTTCAGTTAAAACATTACACCATTTATGTTTCCAGCCCAGGCAATTACACTCTTCTTTCTTCATCTCTGGTGTCTAGAGCTGGGGGAATGAGTCCTACACTTATCAGGAGCACTACAAGGAAGATCCTGCCAGCTCAAGTTCTTCCCCAGTTTGGGTGGTCACAGGGAAATCCCAGAGCAGCTTTCCTCATACCCAATAGCAAGTTTTCCCCATGTCATTTGAAAAGCAGGTACAACGTGAAATAAAGTTCACTCCAGATTCTTCTGGCATCTTCTGCTGTCTACTTCTTGCATTTGGTAGCACTCCCTTGTGCTAGGTGCTGTACGCACAGAATACATGAGAGACCTCACCCTATCTCTTGCCCCCAGGAGATTAGACAAGTATGCACCAAGTATGCAATTGCTTTTGATTTCTCTTCCCTTCCCCTCCTTCCCCTGACAGAGAATCAGCAGCTTCTGCAATATGACAAGTTCCTGTCAGCTGTCAGGGCACTAAAATAAACCTTTATCTCGTCTCCACAGCCCTGAATGACGGGGCTGGCAATAGGTGCACTGCAGCCAGGCAGCCATTTCTGCCATATGCTCTTTCAACCTAGCTGCATGCTAACACAGCAATCTGTAGCCTGGCAGATTTGCTGTTTTTCCTTGCAAGACCTACAAAAAGAGGCAACCCTGGTTCCTATCTCTTCCTATTGCATTATCTTCCTATGCTGGGTTATAACATTATTTCTTTCGCTTTCTTCCTCCAGTGTTGGGTGAGAGTCAGAGCCAGAATACCAGTCCAATGGTAGAGAATGAAAATCCTGCTAATTCTTTTAAATTAGAATTGGCTGCAAAAACAGCCCTGGGGCATACATCATAAATTGAGTTGAAACCATGCACCATGCAGTTGGAGGGGAAAAAAAACACCCCTATCTTCCTTTAGGGAGAGAAGACATTACATATTCACACTTCAAGCATGCACACCATTGCCAACTAATCCTTCTTATTCCACAAGGCTAATTTCAAAATAGCATTTATATGGCATGGTTTGCTGGGGAGGGCACTGATGAATCAGCTAGCTGCCCTTTATAATAAGCCTTGCACAACTGCTTCATAGGCTGCTCTTTTCTACTGCCTTGTCTTCCAGTCATCTCTGTGCCACATGCTCCTTATTCAAAGGGCACCTGTTGAATAACTTTGCAAAGTTACTGAGCAGAGGAAATAAATAAGGTGAAGCACAAATACATAGTACAGTTCAAGCCACTATTTTTCTATGGTCGTGCTGTAAGGACATGGGGATTCAGCTGAATGACTGTGCTGATGCTTGAATAAGGAATGATAAGCCTGTAATTTACTTGCATGGCTGTGTGACTGCTTCCTGCTGAGTAGGAAAGCCTAGAAGAGTGTTGTTAGCCCTAACACTGCTGCAGCTCAAAGCAGTTTGGTGGCACCACAGGCACCACATGCCACTGGCTAAATGAGCCCTACACCACAGCATTTGGTTAAATATTGCTGCCCCACAACAGTTGGGAAGACCAGAAATTGCAGAAGAAATACGTTTGCAGCCAGCTACTGTAGGAGAAGCTTCTGATGGATCTGAAATGAGATATTCATTGATTTGGAAACCTACCTGTGGGGCAAGTTGTTATTAAAAGTGCACTACATTAGCAAAGAAAACTATGCTGGCTATTCTGCTGTCTCAGACTGTCAGTCTGTCCCTGTCATGAGGAGAGTTGTCACTATGTCACTATGTCCCATGTCACTATCTCATCCCACCCATGTTTGCCAAAGGGGAGGTAGCCACAAAGATTGTTCAGTCTCCAGAACTTTCATGAATATCTCTAGGTAGAGGACAGAAAAAGATTCAGATTAGTGAAGGAGAAGTGGGGAAACTCAGGCATTACTCAGTCTGTTTGCAGCTTGCAAATGACCATCCTTGTGTAGATCAAAGGTCCATCTAGTCCACTCTCTTTATTCAGGAGCCAGAACTAGGTATGGAGAGCAGCAATAAAAGACACAGAAAAAATGCTTCCCCCAGAAACTTTTCCAGCCTCTAACAGTTTGCAGCTCTGATACTTTTCTGAGGTAAAGAGTGCCTGCCTAATCAGCGCTTAATCCTGAGAGAGCCATGGCAAGGTCAGTTTCTTCCCTTATGGCTACACCAGAAAAAAAGTTATTAGGGGCTACAGGAGTCAAGTGAGGGCACCATGTAGGTTCAAGGAGATGATTGTGTCAGGGAGAGTTTACAGGAAGTATAGTAGAGAGTAAATTTTAAGAACGTGATGTAGATTTGGTGATACTGTGTGCCATGGTGTCATAGAATAAGAGTTTTGCCTCGTGTGACTTCAAAAGGATCAGATTTGAGACATTTCAAAAAGTGTCTTCATCACATACAGTTATGTTAATTACCTTAACCATGGATATGTTCAGCGGTGTGACTAATAATAAAAATGAACTATGATGTATTTCAAAGGGACTTAAAGAAAGATGGGCCAGGATATTTTTTTTTCCTCTTTAGGAATGTGGTAATTAGGAACCTGAAGTAAATTTATCAAGGTCCCAAAGCATGTTAGGAGCAGTAAATATCTCACTGCAGAGAAAACTAGATATGGAACTATTTAAAATTCTAAAAGAAAGGAGAGAGTGCTTTCTAAACACTGCAGCAGATGTATATAGCTTTTAAATAATATGTCCAGGCTGAGCCATAGCAAAATAGATAATGTTGTTGCCAGGTCATAAGTGTATATACATTGAGAAAGGGTTGTTTGTTCTTCAGTTTTATACATCTCCCTGTTAATTGTTTCTTAAAGTCTGTGAAAACATCCATTTGTTTCAGGAGGTAGTGTGTTGCTTTACTTTAAACTTTACTTAAGAGCAGTTGAACAATAGGACCAGAAGAAAGCAACATCACTGACTGGGTGATGGAGGAGAGAAAGAAATGTGCTCAAAGTCAAGCATAGTGTAATTGGATCGAGCTCAATAAGATGTTGCAGAGAAATTTCAAAAACTGAAAGGAAGTGCTTCTGCATCTAAATTTGAAAAAGACTTGTAAACTAATGCTTATCAAGTCATTATTTTGGCAGTCTGAGGAATCCAGCTTTGATCCTTCTATAGATTTAACCCCTGGGAGAAGGAATAGCAATCTTAAAAAGACAGAATTCAAAGCAGATCCAATGATTTACCAGTGAACCAAAAAAAAAAAAACAAAACAAAAAAAAACACATGAGATTATGATTAGAATGCTTAGATATATTTTACAAAAGCACAAGATTGAACTGGATGTAATGAAGTAATTTTAAATCTTCAGTAAAGTTATCAAGCTAGGGCAATTTTGCTTTTGTGGTTCAAAAAGCAGAGTGTGACTACAGAGTAGAATTTCTGTTACATTTAATAACATTGCAGGAGAGAGCAGAAAGATTTACCATCTCTTATGCCTTTTAAATAATGTCTTTGAAAAAAATGTTGTGAAATTCTCAGGATTAGGTGAAATGACGTGTCCAGCACAAACAACTTTGATATGCAGTTGACCTCACTGCTACAAGACAGACAGAAAGTCTTGTATAATAGAGAGTTGGAGGAAGTGACAGTAAGATAGATTAGTTTTAAGATCAATGAAGGTAAAACAAATGATTCCTAGATTTTTTGTGTGCAGAAGAGTAGAGTTCTACTCTAATGCTGAGCATGACTTAAGTTTTCAAAGTACAAAAACATCCTCTAATTTTCCTGGGATATGACAGCAGTGTGCTTACACAGAAAAGACCCATAGACATCCTGGGAAATAACAAGACAAATTTCAGGCCAGTGAGGTGGGACTGTGTGTAAAGAAGAGCTAGTAAGAGCCTGCAGGAGTTTGATGAGATGGTAAAAAGGCAGATGCAACAAAGTCGCATTTTCAGTGGGCACAGTATGATTAAAATTAAGTCAGACACAGTAGCTCAGCATCCCTTGGGAGACCATTTTGACTTCTTGGATGACTAAACATACAAAGGAGGCAGTATTCACCAAAGATCTAAGAATTAATAACCTTCAATATCTTCCAAGCAACGATACTACATGAGCACTGTGTTTCAGCAACTTTCCCCTCCCTGTTGGGCTCAGTTTTAGCCTATTAATTCCAAGTGGTTGCAGGAAATGCTAAGACCTGGAGGGAATCACAGTGCCTCAAACCATGACATGGTAACTATTGAGCTTAATGCAAGAATTAAAATGACCGTGCTGCTCTCTCTTCAACCTTAGTAGCTAGCAGCTAAGCAGTGGGGGTCTAGTGTGTATCATGTGTAATATGGAGATGACCTGACACTGTTGGCTTTTTACCTTTTTGTGCTTGGTGATACCTGAGGAGGAATAAGTGTTTTGTTTTGCTGAGTTTGTTTTTTTTTTTAGCTTTTATCCTTAAGAAAGAAATTTATGACATTTAAAGTTTTAGCCAGAACTCAGGACTGTTCGTGAACCGAAGGGTTATGCCAGTCTTATCTTATTACTGTGACTAACTTTGAAAGCTGGACATATATAGTTTGCTTTTCTAACATTACAAAGACTTATTTCCATTTTAGAAAGTACCCAAGGAAATAGCATGCAAAAACCTACACTAAGAAAACACAGATCTCTGACTTGAAAAGAATTCTAAAATGAGGAAACTCAGAATTACAGTTCCTGAAGCAGCTGAAATTGTATTCTTTTGTATCTATTCTTAACAATAGAACATTTCAATATATGATCATATGATACAGGTAAGATTGTCAAACTCTCCATCATTTACTATGGAACATTGTACTTGAGCTTAGCTTTCATAACAAACAGAGAATGAACTCCTTTTTCCTCCTCTCTGGCTGAATAGATTAGGGTAATAAGGAAGAAATACCCTTCACATTTTATAGCACACAATATTAAAATAAATTTAAACTTGACCCCACTGAGATGAACACACATGAGAAGACCATCAAGATCAGCGTACTTGTCTCCTCTGCCACAGATGGTAAACGAATGCCTTTTTCCTCCTTTCTCCCTCGAGCTGAAGGAGACCTTTCCACTTCCACTGAGCACTGCATCTTCTGTGCATTACCCGAGTAGGCATAAAGCTCCCCGTGCACTTGGCTGCGGGCCCTTTTCACCTCCCTTGCTGCTTCCCACTGCCTTCTTCAGGCAAAGAAACTCTCTCTGGCCTCTGCTTCTGCCAGGCTGTGCCACATCTACTGGATAGAGGGGACTGGCAGCTGTAGGTGGCAGCTACATCAGGAGGATGGGATAAGCTGGGTGAATTGTGCATACAGCTTGTCAAGCAAAGAAAGGGATGCAGCAAGCATGCATGAAACAGGACTGGCTTCTCTAGGATGTTACAGTGCCAGGCATGCATGGTATGTGCCACTTGTGTTGTATAACAAAGTTCTGTCAGGGAGGGAGGGAGGATGTATAGCAGCCTGGAAAGATTAGGCTGCCCCTCTCCAGAAAACTTCTCTGCCTCCTTGCCACCAGAATCGCTTGGGGAAGGAGCTAATCCCCCAAATTTACACAGGAAGAAAATTCACCATTATGCTTGGAGTGGCTTCTAAACCTCCAGAAAAAAAACCATGGTCCAGAAACACAGCTCTGTATCCTGTGGAGCTGAACTAAAGCAGGGCCCTTCAGTGCAACGCAATTTCCATGCGCGGGGCGGCAGGTTTGGATTCCCGCCTGCACAGTCCCGGACTCTTAATAAAATTCCATCTGTGTTTCCTGCCCTCCAGGGTGAATTCCTTTTGCGAACAGTGTGGGGTCTTGGAAAAGAAATAATAATTGCTGTACCAGAGCACTATTATGAAGGCTGGGCATGGCGGGGTTCTCCTCTTCCTTACTGCACACACCTACCAAAGCACAGTTTTGATGCTTCTGGAGTGAAGCGATGATAATCACAGCTATGGGAAACTTACCTATGAATTTCCATTCTCCAGTGTGGATGATTTGATGAAACAAATAGAGCACTTTTTAGCTTGTAAGAATGTTGCAGTCCCTACCTGCAATTCATATAAGTTTGATACTGGATTGCATAAAAATTGCTATAGGTCCATCTCCCACTTTAGCAGTATTCTACTTAGAGGGAACTGTAGCATGATTTTGGCCGTTGTGAGACTGAGCTAAAGATGTGTTTCTCTGCCCAGGCCTGTGCTCTGCATTTCGGGTTGAGGAGCTCTTCCACTTCAGTTGGATGCAGTGAGTTTTGTTATCCCACTGCAAGGGAACACCCCTCTGCATATGCCATACCTGCCTGACAGACTGAGGAGTGTGGACTTTACTTTTTCCTCTCAGTGTGTATCTTGTAGATAACGTAAATGAAGCCAAGGCAAGGAGAGAGGAATTTTGGAGCCTTAAGGCAGGTGGATGTTCACAGTTTTCCTGCATATTTAATTCCTGGTAGATCTTTTATGTTCTAACTCCCCCATGTACAGCTCTGGGTAAGTGAAAGAGTCCTGTCAGCTCACACACTCCTCCAATACAAATATTCTTCCTACTTCCTTTAACTGTGTGGTTTGTGGAGGCTGCTGCTGTGATCCTGATCAATACATGGCCTGGTCACCATATGCCTGTGAGTGAAGGATGGCCACGGTTAGAAACTCTTAATGCTCTTTCATGAAAGGCTGAAGGCTAGGGTAGATCTGATCTGTTGGATGCTCTTCATCCCCGGGAACTTCACCCCATAGCTGACACTGCAGTGCCAAATAAGTGCATAGGAAAGTCTTCCTCAACCTTTTTTTGCTCTCATCTCTTTCCTGTCTGAGTCCAGGATACCCCGTGTACCTTCCCACATGCAGATTTGTTCAGCTCAACTCAGCTGTTTTGCTGGAGAGAAGGAAGAGTCTGATCAGCTGGGGGGACAGGGAGGAAGGAGGATGACAATGTCCCTGCCCACCCACCTTCCCGGTGCTGGAGCAGCCAGGTCATTGTCCCCACTCTGGCTTGAATGAGGGCCAGGTGGTCCAAAGAAGATTCAGCGAATTGTGTCTCACACCATAATAGTCATGTCATCATACTGGTATCACTGGGCAGCTTCCACATTCATCCCTGCAATGTTAGGGGAATGGAAATATCACTGAAGAAGCCAAGAGGGGAGTGAAACAGCACTGAGATGGACTCTTCTCCAGTCGTGCCCTGAAGTTAGTGTGTAGGACTCACACTTTAGCATTTGTCTATCCCAGTCCCATCACACCCTGCATGTGGAGCAGTGTAGACAATCCCCCATGTGGCACTGTAAGGTAGAGAGCCTGGATGCTGACAGCAACATGTCATGGCACTGCAGGACTCGGAGTAAATGATGGAGCCAGACTGAGAAGCAGGGTAAATTGGCCCATGCTGAGCTCCTGGTCACCACTGATCCTCGTTTGAAGCTGCTTTGCTGAGCCTGTGCTACAGTGGAAAGGACTGCATCATACACCCAACAGCATGCATTGAAGGGTCCCTGGAGAAGAAGGAAGGGGATCCCTGGGTCATCCTGTCTCATATTTGGTTTGGCTTGTAAAGTATCACATTCCCCCCTGGCAGACTAACTACACTGAGAATAATAGCTGATAGGTTGACTGCTTTTTTGTAATGACATTTTTCTTTTTGACAGACAAGCAGATGAGATTTCATTTTACTGAAGAGTTACTGTCTTCAGCGCTAAGCTGTGCTGGAATTTTACTGTTGTGTTTGCATTTTTGATGATTCTGAAGTTCAGTAATAATTAGCATTGACCTGGGAGTTGTACAGACCATGCTTTGTGCACATTAAAAATCTTTCTACCCTTTCTTCCACCCAGATGCTCCAGTTTCTATACCACACACAATGTACAAAACTACGTTTTCTTCTAAGAATGATGAAAACAGGAAAATTATTAAAGCCATCTCTTATTATGTTGCCTATTGTAAAGTCAGGTGTCTGCAGTGCTGTGAGCCCAGCTGTGCAGACATGGGAAGAAAAATGGAAATCACAGGGAATAAATGCCGAGCACCTGTGCATATCTATTTGACTAGCACGATGGCAACAGGTGCTAATGTCATGTGTGTTCAATGTCGTGGAGGATGAGCAACTGAGCAGTCATCAAAGGCACTGAATGAATTAGAGCATTCCTGGACTGGCATTTTCTGAAGCCTTCTCTGCAAGAGTAAGTGGCATTGTGGCTTTTGAAAATCATGGGTTTAAAGCCACTTATTTCAGCCTGTGTCATATGGACAGTCTTAGGTCAAACTAAACCAGGCTCTCCTTTTCTATTATTACGAATTCAGGATTAACTGAAATCCAAGGTAAATTGACATAACTGATACTTATACTGAAAAATGGGTACTCCTCTAAGGAGATTCGTGACTATAAGTCTAATCATTTAGAAAAGGAGTTTGGTCGTAGTGTTGCAATGCACTATTCTGTGTCATTAAGCCACAGATGAGTGAAAGTGAGGCCAAATGAGACCAAAGCTGCAAAGCTACTGAGGAGACTAAAAATGCAAGTGGGCCAACAGTGGGATTTTCAGGAATGCCTATTCAAATGAGAATCCTAAAAAATCCTTATAAAATTGGCTTTTTTCCCTTCATCATGAAAGTTGGCTAACAAAAGGCGAGGCTACCACTATATGTGGAACATATGAATAGAGAGAAAACCCAGTCTATCTCCCAATGAAAGCAAGTCGCTCACTTCAGAGCTGTTTTTACTGAAGCTTTAAATATCCCTAGTAACGGGACTTTCACAGTACTCTTGAAGAGACGCCTCTTCAGTTTAGCACGCTTACCACTGGGACAACTCTTACAGGCAAACTATCTTCCTTCTTCTTGGTTTTATTTAACAACTTCTGGCCAGGCAATCAGCCTGATTACAGTCCCAGAAACAGGTCAAAACTAGGTGGTTCTTCAAACCAAAACTGGATCTAAGCTGTTATTGTTGAACCTAAATTAGTAGCTGGACTGAAAATGCATTTTCCTTGAACCAGTATGGACCTTGAGCTGCTGGAGTAACCTCAGGCACTGCTAAACCTTTCAGCAGAACTCAACAGGGAAAAAACACTGATTTGTGTCTCTCAGTCCACCCACCCTATGTTGTAACAACCACCAATATGTCTTGTTACTTTGAAATGATCTGGACCCTTTTAAATCAGAGAGATGGCTCTGAATTAAAGGAGTCACCTCCATAATTACTTTACACAAACCATACCCTCCTTCACAGTGAAGGAAAATGCAGCATACACCAAACAGTGGGTTATATATCACTCCAGATGATTACTTTCCCTTCTTGAAGCTTACGGCTTTTGAAAAAATCACACTTCTCCACCTCCTTAGCTGTCATTTAGTCAAGTCTCACAGATGAAGCTTTTAAAATCTACGGTCAGTGTTCACCCCCTCCTTCCAGCCCCCTTCCCTAGCCCCCCCCCATTCATGTTATTCTTTGGAACTGCTCTTCCTTTTATTTGTGTAGATTCAAAAGCCAAGGTCAAAGGGGCCTTTCAAGGGCATGTCTACACTGCAGTGTTATCCAGAAACTCTGAAGGAGTGCTGAATGAGCCAGTGTTGGCAGTGCAGTGGAGAGACAAAAGTGTCATTTGGATGAAAGCATCCCATCTTGACTTGGTGACTTCACGAAATGGAGATTCACCTCCTCTTCCCTTGAGTTTTGCTTCTGATGTTCATTAATTCCTGGCTGAAGTTTGTGCCTTTAATTCCTTCTCATTCCCTTTGGCCTTCTCATTGCTGTGGACTTGTCTTTTTTTCCTTCTGTTTTAGCAGATAATTTACCTTACAGGTTGAAGCAATAACATAGCCAAACTGGCAGGGCAAGGGATGCTGGGATATGATTTTCAGAACCGTATAATTGACTAAAGAATTTGAAGTCCAACTTTTTAAATATACTTAAAGGTCCCTGGTTTGAAAGAAGCAGGGGTTAGGAACTGACATACCCTGAAAATTTGGGTCTCAGCTTATGGCTCTTCTACAGAAGAAGGTTAATTCAGAAAAAAATCAGATGTGACTCTGCAGTGGACTGGCCACTCACCACGAAGTTAGATATGCATGGGGAACCTGTTAAGGGTTTTTTGTCTACGTGGCAAAAGTGGTTTGCAATAAGCTGGAGTGTAGAGTGCCCGTGGAGCTGGGCATGAAGAGAGGTGGCTCTGCCTTTGGTTCTGACTTTAGGTGGTGAACAACTGCCCCAGGTGTGCACAGGAAGGTGGCTTGACCCTAGCTGGCTCATTAACTCAGCCCTTCTGCTGCCAGCCTGTTCCCCCTCCAGGTGGGAAGTGGGTGTCTGGGAAAGATGGGGGCTGGGAAGGCTTTCCTCGGCAGGGCTCCCTACAGCAGGGAGGTTCCCTAAAAAGGCCTTGTCAGTGGGAAGAAAACAAGCTTCTAAAACACTTCTGAAGCGTGATTTGTCTGACCTACTTTAGGTTCCTGCTTTAGGATGGTCTGAATTACAAGTCTGAAGTTCCCATTTCTCCTTGTTGTCACCAAAGGGAGTCCAGGGTGATGCTTGCAGATGGGGACACACATGCTTGACCAGAGGAGTCCCATCTCCCAAGGGTGTGGGGAGCAGCCATGTGGGTCTGCAAGTGCCCACAAACTCATGGAACATTAACTTCACCATGGAAGTGGGCCCCCAGCAACTCCTGGAGCCAGGACAAAGGCTCCTAAGTCCCATAGGCATATTCCAAAATGTGGAGTATTCCACTCCTATGTTATATTCCACTCCTCAGTGCCTCGGCATGGTGTTTCCAGCAGCGATATACATCACAGACACCCACCCCTTCCTCAAATTTGATGCCCATTGCTTTTTGTCGCTCCACTTCATACCTGTCTTCTTTCATGATTGCATAGTTTGCTTTCTTTTTCTCTGCATGCATTTTCTGAATCTAAACCTGATTTTTGTTATTTAATCCTTTGGTCTACTTCTGTGTCAGCTGGTGTTTGCAACTCTTCCCAGTTTAGTATCTTCTCTGAATGTCATTATCATATCATTATTTCCCTTTTCTAGACTGTAAAAGCAGGACTAACACTGATACCTCCTTGACCCTAAAAGGACCTTCCCTTAAATTACATACAGATGTAGCTAGCTAGCTAGATGATCTTTGAAATGCTGTTTACTTTCCTTAAAAAATATGGGGTACTGGGAACTGCAGTGATGTCATAGCAACTGAATGTGATTATGTAGGAGTCTGCGCTGAGGGGTATTCCAGAAACTGTATCTATATATGTATGTGTTTATTTATATAAGTGCACACGTCTGCATGCGTATTTGTATTAATACTGTATTTAGATGTATTTAAAGAGCAAAGGCCTTAATAATAACCTAAGACATTTTTTTTTTCTCTTTTGCGGGCAGTTTTACATCAAAAATAAATCAGAAGTAACTCCATAGTGTGGCAGAGAAGTTGATGTAGTGACATTAGTGCTAAAAAAGAGAACAGCATCTGACTGTGCCTCCCAGACACAGTAAATAAAATAAGCTAAATTTGAGTTTTGGTAGATGAAATCCTAAAAATCCAGCAGTCTTTTTATGTTTTTTAACATGCTCAACATTGTCATGCTTCAGTTTAACTGGTGTCTGGAATATTTTTTCACGATGACAGATACAGCTATGCTGCTCATATATATTCTGAGAAAACACAGTGTTATAACTTTCAAGACATGTGCTTGGGGGTGTGTATGCGCATTAATGTTCGCTCTGGCTCACGCATCGCCATGATCTTCTGTGCATGCAAACCCATACATTTGTGTTCCCACACGTGCATGGGGGGGCGGGGGGGGGGGGGGGATGCTCCATGTGTGAACATGCACATCTTCCTCATAATAGTTTACAGCAATTTGCAGGCAGAGATCAATAGATGTAGAAATCGCTTAGGCACTGAAATTAATTGAGATCTATACAGAAGGGAAAGAGATGATTTCTGTAGGTTTTGAAGCTATTGTGGGAAAAAAAAATTATCTGTTGCAGGAGTACCATTTTCTGTGCCTGTGGACGGTCTATAGGATGGGCTGAGGGAGCAAGGGAGAAAGTTGTCCCGTTCGGTGCTGCAAGACGTCACCACACAGGTTTTATGCCTGCATGTATGAAGAAGGCAGCACATACATATATGTTTGTGGGTGTGCTGGGGAGGGGGAGGGGGATTTTTAAACAGCCATTTTTTATATATTTTCTGATTCCCATTTAGCTCACAGCTCCCACCTACGGTACGTCACCTGTGCATGGCACATACCGACTGCCAGGGCAATAGCCCCGCTCCCTCCCGTGCCCACCCTACCCCACGCTTTCTTTACCCATCAGTCCCACTCCTGGCTGCAGCGGGGTGCTGGGGTGCCCTGCAGGGCGGCTGCAGGGCTCTGCGGGGTGCAGTGCGGTCCTAAGAGGCCCTGGGGGGTCCTACCGCGTGGCTGCGGGGTCCTGAGGGGTGCTGGGGGGTGCTGGAGCATCGTGTGCGGTGCTCGGGGGAGCGG
>JAVJGJ010000057.1:5841147-5878012 GCA_035590215.1 Microhierax caerulescens | reverse complement strand
TCTGAATGTGCTGTTCTTGTTGTGGAGACTACACTATATGGGTGTCTGTATTGCCTCCCTTAAAGCTCCGGTGCCTAAGATGGGACAGAGTTTTCAGGCCAAGTACAGGTGGGATTTTTTTCCCACTATTGCTGCATATGCTGGCTGCTGATGAACTGATAAGTTGCCTCCTAGGCTTCTGTGTCGATAAATTATCTCCAGAAAAAAGTTTACTTCTCCCAGGGGGGGCACAAAGCAGCCTAACATTCTCAGGGGAGAGTTTTTCTTGGCAGAGACTGAAATGGAAATACAGAAATCCTAGTACAGAAATCCGGAAATCCTGGAAAAACAGCAATTCATTGGCACTCCGTAAGTGTGGAAGAAGAGTTGTGCTTATGCCAATGTCTTTTGTCCTAAGATGTGCCAGCATGGTATGACACTGTAAACCCGCCACATCTAATCACTGGTTATGGCTTGAAGCCTATGCCTTATGAGGATGCCCTGTCTCCTATTTTGAGGACCTTCTGCTGAGCCTACCCTCCGTGGCAGCTTAAGAAACCCTCCTCCTGCTTCTCTGGTTAAACCTCTGGCTGTCAGGACTGATACACAGTTGATGGTCAAGACAGATGGATCCAGAGAGATACTTCGTGGAGGCAGTGTAGGTGGCCAAAAAAGAAGGTCCTGTTGGCAGGTCTGGAGGAAGGATACTGTCCCTCTGCTAGTTAAGAGTGGAAGTGGGAGGCTGTCAGTGTAGGGAGGAAAGAGTTCTTGTTGCACGTTGAATGTGTGGTTGTCCCTCTGGGCCAAACCTGATGCATGTTTTCCCAGAAGGTAGTGGAAGTGCAGATCTCGTGTTAGCATTTGTGAGATGGTGTAGATTTTGTAGTCCCTATTGCTCCCAAATCAGGTGGGGTTTCAGCGTACCCCTGGGGCAGCTCCTGGTTCTGGTTTTGTCACAAAAGAAGCGTGCACTGCCACAGTACAGAAATCTAGGGGGATGCAGAAATGCACTGGACTAGTCAGGAGATAATTTTGTTGGAAGCATTTACAATCATGTGGCTCCACTGGCTGCTTCTCCCCATAGGAGAAACACGGACCACAGCAGATAATACTGCATCTTGTAAGCACCCACTCCAGAACTGAAGGGGCCTTACCAAGCTAAAGTCAGGCTTCCCATCTCTTAAAATGCAGTAAGAGAGCCCACTGGCAGGGCTTGCTTTCTTCGCTTTCTCTTATGTGGTTCTGTCCTGTCCTTGCAGAGAGCAAAATGTGCTCCTCGTTGCTCTGCCTCCTTATATCCAGCCCCATTCAGTTCCATCTTTCACATCTGATTCATTGCATCTCAGCTTCACACAGTATGGTACCATTGATGCTGATATCCCCAACCTGTAATTTTTCGACTTCATTCTTGGGTACTTGCCTCTAAGCTTCTCCTGCCATCAGGTGCAGCAGAGTATGCTGAGTACCTCTGAGGGGTTCTGTACAGATCGCTTCTGCTGTTTGGAAATCTGTTTGTGGAAACTCTGATCAGCGCAGGAATGCCTGGAGAAGCTAATCAGAATTGGAGATGGGCGCACTTTTTAAAAAAAACAAGTTCCAAGTACTGTGGTGTAAACAGGGGTTCAGTTTGCTGCCAGTGGCAGTGAAATAGTCAGTTATACAGAGCGCGGGGAAACTGCTGAACGGGATTTCTGTCATTCCTTTGCTCCACTTTTATCAACACCCTGTGCTTTTGCCCTGCAGCACCCCTGCTATTCCAGCTCTGATGTTGCAGGCGAGCTATTGAGTTGCTAAAAACTAGGCTAGGGTATAACTGATCCTTTGAACAAAGTAATTCTCTGTTCAGTAGCTTTTTGTACATATTAAATGATTAAATCTTTAGGGGGCTTTTCCCTGATGCAGTAATTGTGCACTCATTAAATTGCCAGATAAGACTTGCTTTCTATTAATTTATTTTTTGCTAAGAAAAATGTTTCATTTTCCATTGCTAATCTTGCCTCACCTAATTCAAGGATGGCCAACTTTTGGCTTTTAAGTCACAGGCAGATACTAAGCGATTGAAGTATGACTCCCAGATACATCATATTACTGACAGTGCTGATGCCAGGACTAATCTTTTATCAACATCTCCATGTGGGAGGAAGCTCTTAGTGGCTGCTGAGGCCAACAGATCCCTACGAGCTCTAGGACTCAGCTGAGCATCCAGTCTCACCCCATCCCGCACTGGGTGCTGGGACCCTGGGGAGCCACTGCTGTTTTCCACCTGGGAGCTACTTGTTGAAAAATCCCTCACCTTACCCAAGGTACTGAGTAGGGCTGTGGAAGGTTTGGGTGTTTTTAAGATGCTCATGAGGCCAAGAGATTTGAACTCCCATGGTTTAGTTAATTGCATTTTAGAAAGTGAAATCTGGTTAACAGTTGAATTATCCCATGTTACTAGGAGCAGAAATAGATTTAGGTTTCAGCGACAACATAACCTAGTATATGTGTGAAAAAGACCACAGAGAAACTATGTTAAAAGAAACTTATTATGGCTGCTAAGTCAAGTATTAAGAAATAAGCCAATATTGGAAATGCAATTGCCTGCACAACCTCAGCATGATCTCCTCTTGCGAATGTATTTCAGTACACTTCTAATAACAGGAGCACATTTTTCTTTCCAGGGATTCCTGCTGCATTCAGGTCACAGAATGGACAGTGCTCACTTAATGAGCAGTTATTCAATATTTTGTTTTCTCGTAATAAGACAGCGTGTGACCCCACAGCTTTGCTCAATAAGTACTATTCAAACTCTGCTCTGAAACCAGAAATACTAATTTTCTGCTGGGCTGTCTTTTGATTCTGAGCACATCCCTAACATTACTTAGAAAATCTGTCCAAAACCCATGTGAAACAACTGAGTATTTTTACTTCATTTTTTGCAGATGGAAAACTGAGGTGCAAAAAGAGAGTTTTGGTCAGCAGGACTTCCTCATTTTATGTGCTGACTTTGAGAAACAGAGGACCTGACTTTTATTAGTAGTTTTTATTTTCTATTGCACGTAGCTGAAAACATCTCCCGTTACTGTCAGCTGCAGCTCTGAGTGCTCAGCGCTGCTTCCAAATCAGACTCAAGGTGTTTGAAGCCAGCTACTCAGAGGTGCAGAACATGCCACTAGGAACCACCCTGTGAAAAGTATGGGCCACACTAACAGGAATTCAGCAGCGAAGGTAGGGCAGTGTCATAGGACAGCCATCTGTCAGCTGCCCTAATGCTGACATCTTCTGTTCTCCTTTGCCAAGCCTCTGCTTCTTGCATTTTAACTTTCCAACTTCCAACTGCAAAAAATAGGTGTAATCCCTTTGTACCCGTGAATTTTCTAAGCTTCAAATATCCAGATTTCCTACTAACGCCTTAAGTCGTCTTTAAGCTCCTTTGTTTTACTTTGCAATCTTTCGGCAAGTATTTACAAGCCTAGTTCCAAACAGTGGCAAGGTGGTAGCAGGCAATTTACAGAACTGTTCTAACAAATAAGATTTATGCAGGCAGGAGCCTAGCAGGGTTTTCAAAGAGCCTTGTTGCCTAATTTGCACTGGTTTCAATTGGATTAAGGCAAGTAGGCATTTGTCAAGATCCCACCATTCGTTCATTAAAACCTGGTCCTTTAAATCTTCTTTCAATCAAGTTTATGTTGACCCACAAGAGCTAAAGCATAGGATTGTATACTAAAATGTTAATAATTCATGAACATTTGTAAAGTGCTGTGGGAGTACAATCTGGAAGGCAGGCATCTTGGGGGATGCGTTATATTTTCTTCAGGCTTCAAAATAATTGCCTCTGCAACCAGAACAACATATAGGCAGAAACTTTTTTCCTCTGCTTTGCACTGAGATAAAAATGTTAGTTACCTGGAAGCCCCAATAGGTGCTCCACTTCTGCACTGAGTACTCTCAGATACTGCTAAGGCTTATCCCAAAGCCCTGAGTGAGTGACTGGTTTGAAAGAGTACAGGCAGTGTTTGTGCATTCGTACTTCGTTCTTTCTGGAAGGGATCAAATTACTCTTGTTGAATTTAATCTGTTTGAAAATATTCTGTATCTAGGATTGATTTCTGATTTCATTTCAGCAGGATTTAGTGAAGTGGTTATGCAAACTGACTTCAGATGGTGGATTTCTTGCAAATTACTCACTCTGCAATGTTTATATATATATATGTGTATGTGTGAGTGACATCCAGTTTGTTATATAATATGATTTCCTCTCTCTGACTGGGGAGGAGGAAGAAGAAAGAGTTACCAAAAAAGAAAAAAAAAAAAAAAAAAAGGCCTCACTCCTTGGCTAAAATTTTAGATAGGTAATCATTCGCTATGGTGGAATTTGCATGATTTGTCTATTTTCATGGCTGAGGGACCAGTTTATCTGAAAAGCAGAGAACAGCTAATGACATAACCTGGCCACATAATGTAGACATTTGCATACCGTCATCTTTGCTTCATTTGAGCAGACCTACAATTTGCTTTACTCCAATGATGTATCTTAGGAAGGGCTTAGTGTTTTTATTGTTAATGGGTCAATAAATTGGACTGGCAAGAACCGGCCTTGTCCTGTGACTTCCTGAGGAATCATGATTTATGTCTTTCTACCAAGAAATGGCTCTATATTTTAGAAGGTGCTAGGGGAAAGCAAGCTCGTTCCTATATTGTCTGGATTATTTTTCCTCTGTAAACCAGTATGCTGACTGTGCCCTTTCTTGTGTTTAGCACACTCCCATTGTCTTGACTCCTGTTGCTCGTTTCATTGCTTCCTTTCTCAGCACCACAAGGGAGATATATCCCGAGGATGTAGAAATAATAATGCTTGTCATCATCATAAATCCTCATGCATTTGCTGCTTCTCACAGTGGGCACCTCTTCTTTCATCTGGAAATGATGATAGGATACCATTAGGATACCATTACCAATAGGAACCTGGATGGAAATGCTTGGAGAAACTCTGAAAAGTGTTTGACATCCTTCCACTCCATCTTGTCCTAGCATGCTCCAGCTACCCAACTTCTTGACATCCTCGGGAAACTAAATGTGCTGAACAGCATTCGGGGGAGGCTGGCAGCAAATACAGCAGTCAGACTCAGGACTGTATTTAACAGTCTGTGTGGACTGCTATCTATCTATAGGACACTCGGCCATTCCCAAGTTCCCTTAAGGTTTTTTCCTTTTTTTTTTTTTTTTTTTTTTTTTTTCTCCCCTTAAATGCATAGCTATTTTCAGCACCATCCATGTTCATGGCTGCAGCTTTTCCTGCTGCCTTTGGGAGTCTGGTCCACACATTGTTATTTTTAGCTATATTGCTAATTATTATTTTTGTGCGTATAGTGTTTCATTATTCATTAAAGCTGGGGAGACATTTTAGTAATTTCTCAGTAGAAAAATGTAAATTCAGTAACTAAAGAAAGATCTCTGATTAGGGCTTAAGATGGCTAGGAAAAGTGATCTGGCAAAGAAGGATGATGTGACAGGTGAGAGCTATTAAGGTATTAAAAAGCATTACCAAGAAAGCAGAAACAAACTATTCTCAGCATTGTCAAGGTGCAGGGGGCTGGTCAAAACTCTGGGAGGAACTTTATAATTCACCAAAGTAATAAACTGACAGAGAAACCCAGAGAATCATCTTTGAGGGGAATGTCCAAAGACTGGTAGAAAACACTGCTCCTATATGTATGTGTGTGTGTGTGGGTTAAAGCAGAAGAAAATAATCTCTGCTGCAGTGCACAGGAGCGTCCTAGAGACTCTGGAGATTTCTAATTATTTACTTTTCAGTGTGTGACAAAGCCGTGTAGTGTGAGGTGACCCTTACTAACAGAAGAGGAAACACTGCACATTTTCTGGTGTTAGATCATCTGTGCACACTCCCCAGTGCTTTCTGTCTGGCTTTGCATGTGATCCTGAGCAAAGAGATTCCTATTCCAGAAACTCACAAGTGCTTCTAAGGATGAAAGCACTCCTTCTGTATCACATCTGCAGAAGAGCAGAAAGAAGTGGAAGGAGCTTTGTGCACCCTGCCTGCCCAGCCATCCCCTCATCCTTGCCAGGAGTACCTTTTCCCTCAACATATCTGCTGGGGGGCTGTTGAGTAAAGCCTTCTACAGGAGGGGCTCCGGGGTGCCTGGATATACAGTATGGCTGTAGATCACAGGGTGGCTGTGCTACAGATGCACCAGATACAGTGATCTAAACTGTGTGCCTGGGGAAAACACATTGCAACACGCAGCTCTTTGAGGCTGCTGCTATGCCTCCTGACTGAGGAATGGAAAAAAGCCAGAAGACTTTAGGACCAAGATGTTTAAAGGTTATTGAAGTCCCTTTTAATAACAACTTAAAGATGGTAAGCCCAGGGAGTGAAAAACATAGCGAGAAAGAACAGCTCTCCTACAGTAGGAAGCTTAGGAGAAGCTCTGGGTGACTACTTAAATGTGGCTGTGACATACTAGCCCTTGTAAGTGGTGAATCCAAACACTTGTGGCTTTTTTTTCCCCCTAGCACATTCTATTCAACGTGTTCCTTTTGGCTGGAGGTCTTTATAGCACTGACTTAACAGTGTCCACAAAGGGTCTATCGCAGCAGGCACTGCAGGCTTGCCTTCCCCCTCCCCCCTTTTCAATAGGGCTGTAGACAGTAGGGGAGCAAAGTAGGAAACAAAATGGCTCGAAGCCACATGTGCATTTCCCATAGCTTGGTGCCAGTCTCTAGAATAAGTGATTAAGCCCTGAGGCTACTGGGTCTGGTGTTCAGCTGCCTGTGGCCCCAAAGGATCTTCCCAATCAAAGCCATGTCTGTGCTCTGGTGACAACCCTACCTGAAGGATGGGAGAGGGGTATGGCACAACGTAATGCCTTCGGCACGGTGCCACTCAGGAGTGACAGCTGCAATCATCAGGCCTGATTAATCCGTTTTACGGACCTTAGAAAGCGCTGAAGTTACACAAACTGGGCACGGTCTCAGGCAGTCACGCCCAGGTTTTTGGGTGATAGAAGCTGTGTCATACAGGTCCCCTCTGGAGAGCTTTTCAGGTTCTGACAGACACTTATGCCTCCTTTGAGGGTGTTCTCATCCTACACTGACAGGAGGGAATAGAGAAGAATGCAGCTTAAATATCGCACAATGTTTTACCTTGCTATAATACCGTGCATCTGAAGCTCTTGCATCACTATAAACACTAATTCAATTAGGGTCAGAGTCCTTCTGAAATGAAAGTGTCTCCTCTCACAAGTCGTTTGGAGCAGCAGACCGCAGAGGTCTTGTAAAACCTATCCTTAAGCGAAAATGTCATTGAAAACAATGAAATTACATTCCGCTTTCACCATCCAATATTGCATTTGGCATTGGACTTCCAATAAGATCTCAGTACAACTGTTTGTTAATAAGCTGTACAAAGTTTGGGATAGGAGGAATAGAGAGAGGTAGTCTAGGTCTTCTCACGCTTTGCTGCAAGTCAGCAGTATCTGAGAGCTTATGGTAGGACCAGTGGCCTATCTTCTGTATCTGATATCTTAAGAGTAGATTTACCTCCTCCTGTTCTCACCTGAACTAGTAACTAAGAAGGGAGGAAATACAAGATCTCTCTCCTTCTTTCTGTGCTTGTACTTTAAACATGTAAGAGGAACGGGGAAAAAAAATGTAGGCCAAGAGTGATTTTACAGAAGGTTTTCTATAAGGTGTCCGGCATCCAAGAGATGCTGCTGTTGTGCAGAATTCAGATCCGTGAGAGGGGTCCATGTCTTACCCATTGCTTGTTGTGAATTCATACAGACGATGTTGTGAGAGCCCTATCAGCCACCTTGCAGATCTGTGGAGCAAAAATCAGCACCAATGGTAGCACTGAAGTAAAGGCAGGTGAAGAAAATGTCCAAGGCAAGCCAGAGGAGGAAGTACATGTGGATGCATGAGGGCAATCTCTGGGTCAGTCAAGCCCAGGTGGGCATGAAGATCCCCAACACAAATCAATAAACTGAGCTTCCACGAAGATCAGAGCCAGCATGCAACACCATCATTCTCTCCCTCCAGCAGCAAGGCTGACAGCCTGTCCTAGTGGAGCTGGGGCTGGTGTTAGCGGGGTCAGGCAGTCCCGTGGAACAAGAAGCAGAGCTAGTCCTGGCTGGTAAGGAGAGGCCATGCCACTGAGACCCATTGAACCCATCAGAACCAGAAGCTGAGGAAACGCTAGCTGCGCCAGTGAGGAGATGGGGCCTATACCAATAGGATTCCTATTATGCTATTCCTATTATGCTATGGATTCCTTCTCTTTGGGGATAGAAAGTCCTGGTTACCACACAGTTCAGCTCTGCAGTGGGGACGTGGGATTGCTCTACCTGGAACAAAAGCCGAATAGGCTATGAAAGAGGATATCTTAGGTGGAGCTGCTTTAGAGCCAGTTTATCAAATTACGTAGACCTGCAACTCTGGTTACTTTGGGTTTGCTGGGGGCAGCTCTGGTGATTTGAAAGATTTTGCTCTGCTCCTTGGGGAATGAGGAAGCTGTTGGCTAAAGGTGGTGCTGTGGGTTAGGCTCTCTTTCAGATTAGAAAAAACAAAAGACAAAGGTCTGACCAGGAGGATAATTCCTAGTGAGAAAGGCAGTACTGACTTTACTGTCCTTGCCAGATCCGGATCAAGAATCCTTGTTGCTATCTTCTTCAGGTCACCCTGTCATTTCAGGTGGGATACACACCCCTGTCCCCCCTGAAGTTCAACTGCTGTATGTGGCAGTGGGTGCAAGTAGCAGCTACAGGGTTTCACCCCAGCAGTAGCTGCAGTTCAGGACGAGAGAGACCTCTTCTTCTTTGTGCAGGTCTAGGTGTAAAGCAGTGAGGGGTGGAAGATCCTGTAGAAATACCACTGTCTGGATGCTCTGTGGAGCAGAAATTCACTGTAGAGTCATGTGAGAAGACAGAGGAGGCTGGAGCAGAGTCAAAGTATTTTCCTCATTGAAACCCTAGTTGACTGATGATGGGATGGTCTGTGATAACTGAACAGGATATTCATGACAGCACCTTGCCTCCCCTGCAACACCACAGCCAAACTTCAGGTTTCAGGGGCAGCGTAAGCATCACCCTTTATGTTTTACTAGTAGGGTGACACAAAGCTACAAGCAAAGGACTGAACAATTTTCATTCCCCACCTGGATTTCCTCTCTTATATCTCCTTGGTGCCTTGGAGAGGTTGCTCCATCTCACTTCCCTCCTCTGTGAAGAGTGGGGGAGCAGGTAAAGCTCAGCCCAGAGCTGTCGCACATTGACTCACCCGCACCCCAGTCAGCCTGCTTGCTGACAGGGGCAGCTCCCCAGCTGGGCACTGTCCAGAGGCTGCACGGGGTCCTCAGGACCACTGCTAGCCCAGTGCTCGTGGAAATGACAGCCGGGGTTGTGCAGCAAGGTGGTACAGGCCAGAGAGAGTATTGCCCACACCTCTTTCAGCTGTAGCACAGTCAGTCAAGCGTATCTGCTCCAGGAGACCCTGCTCGGCTATTTAGCTGCCTGTTTTTTCCTGGTGTTCCCCACTGTCACACCCTTCGGATGTGGATCGGTGATTCTCTCTCCCTTGCACTCTCCCTTCCTCTATATCGCATCGCTGCCATTGTGCCTCTTATTTATTTGCCTGTCTTCCATTCAGTGCCTTGGCTTTGGACGGGCTTTACCTCTCTCCCTGCTTTTCCTTCTCTCCTCTTTATTTAGTTCCTTTGTTCCTCCCTCCCCTCTACTCTCATTCCTTTCCTTCTCTGCCTTGATCTCTGTCTTCTCCCTCCCCTAGCCTTCCACCATACCACACCAGCTCCTTGCAGTGCCCCTTCTACCCACCCTGGGTTTCACCCCCACACCTCCCCTTCCCTGCCCACCCCTGCAGTGGGCAAAGCCTGGGGCTGTGCTTGGGGGGGAGGGGGAGATTGCTGCTGCAATAGCAGAGCCCACCCTTTAAGCAGCTTCCCAATCCACTGGGAATTAGTCTGTGCATTGCTTTCCCTGATTGCTGGGAATGTTTGTTTGACTTCAATGAACTTGCAAATGCTTTCTCAGATTGCCCCCATTTCCAGTGACATAAACTAAAATAATAATAATAATAATAATAGAACAAGTACAGCCCTGAGCTTACCATCAAGCAGGGAGGGAGCTACTTGATCTTTAGCGCTCTTTCATCACTGGATTGAGATATTCCACGGTGTTGGCTGTCACTACTAGAAGGAGGTACCAGAGCAGATTCAAGGTTAACAGGCAGGTTAAACAGAAGATTCAGAGTCTGGATGGACTTGGAACTTGAGCCTTTCATTGTTATTCTGCTGGCTGCAAAACCCATGGGCAAACCAGCAAGGAACACAAGCGGGTGCTGAGCTAGTGACAGGGCCTCAGTCTAATTGACTCCACTTGAGTCCCAGCATAAAATTTCTCACAATTTCTAGGTGCATCCAGGGAAGGCCAAGGTAACATCAGAGACAAGCAGTGGGAGGGCTTGTAGTATCCCTGCCTGCAGTCTACTCGTGCTGGGGACAAGTAGGGATACTTTCCATCAGCAGAGCTGGATGCAGCCCTGTGTTTCCATGGAGGGAATGGGGTAGGAGCTGCGGGACACAAGCTGCTGCTTCTTGTGGAAATGTTTCTAGAGACCTTGCATAAGCTTGGACTTGGAGGATGCTCAGCAGCTGCCTGCACCAAATCTCAGGGAAGCAAGTCTGAGCCGCAAATTAGCCTCTGGCCCTTGGCTGCCGCTAGAGCAGAAGCAAATGTGTCCAGCCCTCATGGGGACAGGCACTCTCAGTCACCAGAGGTTAATAACAATTCCCTGAAATTTTTTGTGGAGTCCCAAACTAAGCAAGCAATAAGAAAGAGAGAGAGAGAGATGGGGAGGGAGAGTAATCAATGATTCAGGGTTTTGTTACCCACTGATGGTCAGCAGACCATACAATTCAGAGTCTGAAGATGTTACTTCAAAATAATTCACATATCAGCAACCGTCCTTGCCCAAACTGCCCTGAACAGGACCGCTCAAACCACACGGGTAAAATTTCTTTCCAGTTCAATGACCTCCAAGCTTGTTTGCAGCAAAAATCACATATTCTTTGAATGGATTTTTCTAATCAAAGCATAGTTCAAAGGAAATTTGTCACCATGTCCTTTTGCTGAATTTCGTCAACATGGTCTATTTTGGGAGTGGATTTACACTGTCAGCTTGGATACCTTCCTGCTTCATTTCCAGGCTTTGGTCCCTTGATCTGAATGCCTGCTGGCTGGCTCCTTCTGGAGTGACACAAGTGTTTCCTTCCCAAAAGAAGGCTAGGCACAACGGACAGCACAGTACGCGCCAGGGTCCAACCTGGAGAAAAAGCATAGATGTTGATCGTGCCCAGCATCCAAGGCCTTCAACACAGCCCACACAGACCTTGTGTCCTCAAGTGTCCTCACACACTTAGGCCATACCCCAGGATACACACATGCCCTTGACATTAACCATAAAAGCATCGCCTTGGTGTGCCACAACCCAGTCCTGTCTCTGAGACTTTGGGTGCTTTGAGTTGAAAGATAAGTGAATGTAGAGAAATGAAGGCAGGTTAATTAACATTGATAATATACAGCTGTGGGCTGGCTTCAGGGGCGGTGGGTTGGCTCATGTGGATAAGGTGCAGCTGTGGCTGTTCTGTTAAGTATTTAAATAGCTCTAAGGGGTGGGGAAGAGGAGCACTGGGTGAAGAGATACCTGGAAGGAGTAGGGGGAGGAGAGACAAGGAGAAGGATGCAGCAGAGGTGAGAAGCAGGGTGGCCTGGCCTGAAGAGGATGGAGGAACAGCACGGCCAGTAGATGAACTGTTGAAATCTTGTGGGGGATTGGTGGCTGTGCTGGGGCAAGGCGTGGGAACTACTTATTGACATTAACCTGGTCTGGGATGGTAAAAGCCTTGTTGCAGCCGGCTAGTTTTGATGGTGCTTGTGACAAGGGAACACATCCTGTGTCCCAGAACCACCAAAGTGCTCCACAGAGCCCAGATCAGACCCAAGGCAAGTGCTTTTCCCCAGTGACATCCACCTGCCACCCTGCTCCGGAAAGCGTGAGTCCTGGACATCATTCGCTTTGCATCATCTTCAGGGGCAGGGCTTGCTCTTCCAGCCAGCCTGCAAAGGCAGCATAGGCAGTACTGAGTGCCTTTCTCCATTTAACCACTGGAGCTATAGGAGTTTCAAGGTGGTAGATGAAACCATGTTTGGCTGCCAGCTTAACAGAAGCAGGGTGACAAACAGGAGGAAGAGTTACAAAACAGGTGAGAAACGTGTAATGGATTTATTGAAAAGGCACACTGAAAATACCTAAATGGGTCTCACTTGGAGTATTTTCTGCCTCTCTTCTCAGTCACAAGTGAGTAACATCCACTTATCTGCCTATCATTAGCTTATTCCATTCCAGACACCATAAAATAGAGGGGAAGTTTCCTTTCACATGTGAAAGGATCTTGAGGAAAGGATGGGAACTCCATTCTTAGAGGATTTGAAGCTGGAGGGCTGAAACGTTTCTAGTCATGCCCTGGGGAACCATCCTGCATAAGTCGTCAGAGACATGAATTAACCTTTTCTTTCTCGAGGGTGTTTTACCCACCACCACCATAGTGGTCCTGGGAAAAAAAGGAACTCTGTTTCCTCACCTTGCAGACAGGCTGTGCTGAGAAGTGCCATCCTCTAGCCAGGTGTCTTCACACCATTTAACTGGGTTAAAAGAAAGCTGTTCTCTGTGCTAAATTGCTTCCTCACTTCACAAGGCGTGAAAGCCTTTTCTTTCTCTCTTGTGTCCATGCTTCAGTCCTTCTGGGGAGACATCTGCTTTTTTTTTTTTTTTTTTTTCTTCTTAATGCATTCTTCTCCTTACGTGCCGTCTCTGAGACAAATCAGGTCATGTAGAGCCAGGCCCCCAAAAGCATTGAGGTAACTCTGTCCTGTGAAATCAGTGCGAGTCAGGTGCCTGAAATTCTGTGTGTGTCTGGGCCCAAGTGACCTTGAATAACATCAGTAGGAACATACTTTGTGCTCTAGTCAAGATTAGAGCGTGGGCTGAGATGCACCTTCACCCCACGAGCGCTGCAGGCTATTAGCTGACTCCACACTACCTCACCCAGCTAACTGAAGGAACGATTTACACACACACCTTAGCAGTATGAGAAAGGAATGACTTGGGGTCCCTGTATCTTTGCATGGAGAACATGGGTTGGTTTTATTTCTTAATAATCAGGTATCATATCTCCCTTGGGTTGTGAAGCAGGTTATTGGTGACTGCCGGTGGTCCTATGGATGTTCACAATCTGGTCAGTATTGATGGCTTCTCTGATGAAAGCTGTGGAAGTCCTAAATCTGGACTCATGGCACACAGGTTTCAGAATACCAGAAGAAAGCGATGCTAATCGAAGAGCTCTGGGATTTGATATCACGTTAAAAAGAAGCTCCTATCTAAGGACAGAAAGGAGCAGGATACTAGAGTGATGACTGGGTGATCCTGGGATGAACATTAAGAAGGCTGACACATGCTCTGTGTTGGTGGGCAGGGAATGGAGAGCTATAGACAGGGGCAGAGGAGACCGTACAATATTGAAAGACATTTTAGTAGAACCATAAGTTCATTCTTGATCTCTCCATGCCAGCATCCCAAATACAAAACTATGTGATTATTTTCCCAAGGTCTGGCAATGAAGTATATCACAGGACATGAATGAACAAACAGCAAGCAAGGACCAAAGCACTCAGTCCTGTCCTTCCTTGCTCTTTGCCCATGTGTGGCTACAAAGACATGGAACATCTGGAAAACATCTAGTTTGTCCATTTCTCCTTTCCTGATGTACCAGCGTGTCAACATTTAGAAAGGCCTGGAGTTTATAGTAACACTTTCTTCATTCTCTGCCATATTTTGACCCCTTCTGTATGCTGCGGGTTTGGAGATGGAAGATGGGAAGGTGGCCAGAGATTAGAAACCTTCTTGGGGTCATGGCTCCATGCAATTTCCATGTTCCTGGTACCTAAGAACTAACCTCTGCCCTACCTGTGTCTCAAACATTAATTTCTTATCTCCTACTCTCTCAGCCATGTGATAGCGAGCAAAGTCTCACTTACAGGAACAGTCTGCCTGGGAAGGGATGTCCTAGAAACCCGGAGGTGTGGCAGACTAGCAGATGGAGATGGTGAGAGGATCATCCCTCTAGGATTGGAAAGATGTTGCAAGCCATGTAGATAGAGACATAAAAGCCTAATAGTATGTTTCATAAAGGCAAAGCTTTGCACGCTGGCTTCAGTGGCTATGTGGGGATGGTCCAAATAAAAAAAAGGACATGTCTGACTGTGTATGTCCTTTCATAGAACCATACAGCTGTGTATCCACCAGCCTCATTGAATTCAAGCCCTTCTGCCATTGAAGGATCTGTGATTTGTTTCACACTAAATGAAGCAGAGGACATTTGCTCTCTATAAAATGACAATACGTCACATGCACACTTACAGCATCATGAATATGTCAATATTAAGTACTAGTATGAGTTTACTTCACATAACTATGTAAATGAAGGGGGGATGTGGTGGAATACCAATATATGAAACCTATCTTTACCAGGCCTGATTCTTGGCTCGAAGCTCTAGATTCTGTGCAAACACTAGTAGTAATAGTGACTTTATTCCAGCTACAATACTACAACCAAGATGTCATACACGCATGGCAGATAGATTAGACAGACAGATTTCTTGTTTTCCACTGAGATGCTTTTGAATACATCCTGGCAGAGCTGACTCACCCTTTTAGCTTTCCAAGGAAGACAAATTGCTTTCCAGGAGCTTCACTGTATACAGGTTATTTTTGAGCAGCTTCCTTAATTAAGGTTTATCTGCTGTGTGTGTAATCCACAGATGAAAAGCCCTTGTCTTTTTTTTTGTGTGAACAGAAGTTTCCCTCTGAACAATCTGTTTCTCACCCAACCCATTGTTATACAACATGACACACATACTATATGGATACCGTGTCCTACCCCAGAAGTAGCTGCAGGCCAGTAGTCTGAAAGTAAGTCATTTTAAATGGCTGAAATGCTTCAGTGGGGAAGGACTGAATAGGAATGGGATTCCTGAGGGCTGCAGTTGGCACAGACAAACTATTAGTACATTTCTTTCATCCACGTTCTTAAACTCCACCTCTGCCCCAGCCTCATGTTTCTTATCTTTTGTATCTGAAATTATGCTGAAAGCACTCTGTTGGAAATACATTTTGCAGTTGCAAACCTTGTGATCTGGCAAGGACTCAAACTGATGTCATCCCAACTGGGATAAGAGGACAATGATGTCATCGGAATAGCAAAGGAGCCTTTTAGCTCTCTAATGTGGTAGGTGTGGGTGAGAGGTTTCAGTCTGACCTCTCTGGAGAGAAAAAGTGCTCTCACATTCCCTGCCAGGTAAAAGGCAGGCTGGCAGTCACTCCCTGAGTTCATCTGTCAGAATAGCAGGAGAGCCAACCCTGCAGCTCGCTGCGCCCTGGCCTCCCGCTAGCAGTGGGAAGGAGATAAGCCTTCGCAGGGCTGCATAGCCCGGGTAACAGGGTAACTCCTCCGGAGTCAGAGGCGTCATAACAGCTGTCCTGGTTGGTGCAGGAGGTACGTGGGATGTGAGAGCAGCAAGGCCAGTGGCAAGAAAGATCTCCCTTCAGTCAACGGTTTTCATCTTTGTCCAGGGACTAATAATTCTGGCACATTCACTAATGGTATGGCAGGAATCAGGCATATGGGACTAGAATTGTAGGGTCTTGTGGTTATGTCTGAATTGTCTTTCTAGTCTTTCAATCCTGCTGCTGTTCAAAATTGGCCACAGGGCCACAGAGAAAGAGAATCAAAGCTAGAGCTTCTGAGTTACAAAGTGCTATAAAGGAGTACCTAGTGTACCTGCATGTTGCTGTGGCTACAGTGTAATACAGGCATACTCAAGCTCTCCTTAAACCAGCTGGCCCAGGTATTAGTAGTTACGTGTTGCCAGAGCCACACAGGACTTACTGCAAGCTGCAAGACTTGCCTAAGGAGCAGGATGGACGAGCCTGTGCAGAGCTCTGTGCTACCCCGGCTGGATCACAGCTGTTCTGGGACATGCTAGTTTAAAGGGACTTCCAGTTTGTTTCCATCTCCTTGGGCTGAAATAGGCTGAAAAGCTTACCCCAGGTGCTGGATAACACAGTGCAGTTAGCTGTGCAAGCAAAGACATACACTAATAGTTACAGCGTGCTTATGTCTGCGTTGTCTTTACATATAACCATCACCTGCTCTCTGACAAACTGGGATGAACATGAAAGTCCACTTTCTGTACTGTGTCACTTAATGTACTTGGGAAAATGAAGATGTGGCTGCTCAGCTGTGCCCCTGTGATAGGTATAACAACCGTTTTGTCCCTGAGCATGGTCAGGAGCACCTCCTTGTTCTGAATTCTGTGTATTAATACCAATTGCATATTAATTCACAGGCTTTTCCACTCATCTCCTACATCAGCATCCTGGCACCTAGTCTCACTCCCTGACCCATCCTCACCTCTGCTCAGCTGTGTGGAGTGGCTCTTTTCCTTGATGATTTGGGGCTCCTCATTAATTGGCCATCATACCCACTCAAGCTCACCCCAGTTTACCTGGGGAATAATCCCAGGTGGGCACCAGTCTTAGGGTGGGGGAATTGATGCTCACTGGGGACCCAGGGGGGCGTTAGTGGGTACCACCTGGCGTGCCAATGGCCAAGCATTCGGTTCCCTGGCACTGCTTCACTTGTGTGTATGCCTGACCCTGTCTCACACTGTGGAAATCACCACTCCTAGTCTGTTTTCCAGTGATTGCTGCCAGTGTGGCCAGTCCTCTTCCCCCCCTTTTCACAGGTGTGCTGTTTCCAGTGCCACAAGCGCTTGCGGCAGTGGCCTCTTCTCCCTTGTTCCTGCTGCACTCTTTTTGGATGTATTTATAGGCTGTCCTCTCTCTCTGCTCTTCTGGTCCTGGCCCTTTCCCCAGATGGCACCTTTCCGTTTCGATGGCCTAAGTTTCCTCTTCCCACCCAGGAACAAACGCTTGCTATCTTTCTCAGCCAGCTAATTTTCTTTCTTTTGTGACCTGAGCCAGTATTGAAAACCAGGTGCAGACAGCAAAGAGGCCAGTGGCTCTGCTTCTGAGCAGCTCCTTTGAATGCTTCCCGATGGGAATATTATTAGAACAGTGTCCTTTCATCAATATGCAGCTGAGCTGTTACTTGCCCAGGAGCTGCTAAATTATTGGGGTGAAGCATTGTGTGCCCTGTAGATTCAGTGGGGGTTTACAGGCTGAGCGTTATCTGTCTGTAGCAGACCAGCATGAAACACAGGCTCATGTTTTGATCCCATTTAATACCCTAATGCATGATGACTTAAGTCTAAAAAACATGGGGAATGCCTGTTCTGTATTGCAAGGCTGAATTCCCCACAATAGTCAGAGAAATAATAATAATAATCTGCTGAAATCGGAAGGACTGATATCTATCTGCCTGTTATTCCTTCAGTGAAACCGTGGGTGGGGAGCAGAGGCAAAGTGCTTGGAGTGCTCGCAGGCAGGGCGTTTGTGAGAAGTGTACGCTGTGAATATCTGTGTACGTCTGACAGCATGGGTCTGCGGCGGGGCGGGCAGCAACACCAGTCTCTGTTGGCAATCCTGAGCCAAAAAGCTATAAAGGACAAAACACATGGTGTCATTAGAGTCACACACCTGTGAAACAAGGTGTCATTGAAAAGAAACAAAGACTTGAAGGCAAAGGTGGATTTGGAAGGACTGTGAAAATCCCCCTCGGGAGAGCATTTTGAAAATGAGTAGGGGAAAAAAACTGGTATATTTCTAAATGGATGGGAAAATAAATCATGGGAATAGAGACAACCCAGCTGGTGAAAACCTTTCCACACAGCCAAGGTACTCTCAGCATTGCTGATGGAGATGATGAGGTACTTTAAATTCCTTTTACAAATGTCTGTCCAGGCCTAGGATGAAATTAGAACCACCTGGCTTCAAACCCATACCAAATGGAAAAGCTGCTTAGAAGCTTGTCACTGGTTAGCAGGAGGGGAAGGTGGGACATTCCCAATAAAACCAGAGCCTGGGCTTCACCTGGAGAAATCTTAACTTCTCTCCCTGTTTTTTTCCTCTGCCCTCCTCCCTTGTTCTTCTTCAAAGGTTGAAAAAAATGAGGACGGGGACCAAAAGATTGAGCAAGATGGCATCAAACCAGAAGATAAAGCTCATAAGGCAGCCACCAAAATCCAGGCCAGCTTCCGTGGACACATAACAAGGAAAAAGCTCAAGGGGGAGAAGAAAGGAGATGCCCCGGCATCTGAGACTGATGCCACCGACAAGAAGGAGGAAGGCCCTGCTGGAGGAGCAGCCGAGAACAAAGAGAGCGAGGCTCCCACTGCCACAGAAGCGGCTGCCACTGACAGTGCCCAGCTGGAGGAGGGCAGCAAAGACAGCAGCGCTCCAGTGGAGGAGAAAAAAGGGGATGGAGCCACCGACACGGGCTCAGAGCAGCCAGCGCCACAGGCTGCCACTCCTGCTGCCTCCTTGGAGGAAAAGCCTGCTGCTGCCGCCGAAACGGAAAGTGCCACTAAAGCTTCCACTGATAACTCGCCGTCCTTGAAGGCTGACGAAGCCCAAGACAAAGAGGAGCCTAAACAAGCCGACGTGCCTGCTGCTGACACCACTGCCACCACCACCCCTGCCGCAGAGGATGCTACTGCCAAGGCAACAGCGCAACCCCAAATGGAGACAGTGGAGAGCAGCCAAACCGAAGAGAAGACAGGTAAGTGAACGCCTCCCTAGGGATTGGGCCTCTCCAGAAATGGAGACCTCCCTTGGTCTCTTGGGAATGCGCCTGAGGTTGGCTGACAAGAGCTGGTGGGGGAGTTAGACTGAGGGTTAATGAGAATCCCTTTGTGGGGTTTTAGGGGTGGGCTGAGTTGCATGTTCTTGGTTAACACCCTCTTCCCTGCTTCCCTGGCAGCTTTTGGGAATACTGCACCTCCTCTCAAGGCTCTTGTTCCTCTAGGCAGAGGTGCCATCTAGCCCTTTTTGCTATGGTGATGGGACAGTGTTAGCCAGCTGGAAGGCTTGCAAGAGCCTGGGAGAGCTCCCCAAGCTCTGCTTATGCTAAAAAGGGGAATGAACCTTCCCAGTCACACTATCACAGGCAGCTCCAGTGGGTCAACAAAACAGCTCAAGCTGGTATCAGCTCATTGCCAGCTTGAGCTGAATGTCTCACAAGACAATAGTGCTCTCATACTGCAGGAGGCTCTTTAGCCTTGCTGGTCGGATGGGAAAGAAGGAGCCAAAAGGGAAGAAAGAGCCAAAAAGATCTTTTTTGCATCTGCTTGTGAATGGATGGGGCTCCGGGTACAACCACATCCTAGTCAGGAGCATTTTGTCAACAGCATTGCTTATAGTTCCATCCACACCCGTATTTTGTCCTCTGCACTTGCAGTAGCCCATGATAGCCATGCTTGCATGATGCTTTTAGAAGTGTCAGCTGGGTCAGACCCACATGGTAAGAGGATCAGGTAGGGGAAAAGGAAGATTAAAGGCCGTGAGAGCTCAGTGAGTGAAGACAGCAGAGAGGATTGAATGCAAACAGTCACTCTAGGACAGGGGTCCTCAAACTACAGCCCGCGGCTGGATACGGCCCCCCAGGGTCCTCAGTCCGGCTCCCAGTATTTACAGAACCACCCCACACACACACCACCACCCCCCGGGGGGTTGGGGGGGGGGAAACCAAGCTGCCACAGATGGCTGCCTGCCACTTAATCCGCGCGCCGGCCCCCTGGTTAAAAAGTTTGAGGACCCCTGGTCTAGGAAGGTGTTTTCAATTCTTTGCTCTTGACCAAGTGCCTAACTAGTGACTCTAGGGAGGGGTGAAAAGTTCTGAGAGGCAACAGTGAGCATTTTTGACAGAGGCATAGTGTTTACAAACCATAAAGAAGAGCTGGTTCTGAACTGTGATACTGAACTGGGTAGAAAATGTATTAAAGACCTGAGAATACTTTTGTTCTTGTTCTTTACCTTCCTGATGTTAGCAAAGAACATAAACAGAAAAAAAAAAGGTAACATCAGGGGTAGGTACCACATGAAACTCAGTCAAGAGGCAGTGCCAAGCATAACTGGCCTCCACATCCATGAGACATTGTTGTACAAGACATTCTTCATTCATTAGCTTGTTGGGGCAAAAATGTGGCATATCACCTTGATATTCATAAACAGCCTGATGTGAATGTTATTAAGCTTCAGTATCCAGTCTTGTGCTTACTGATGTTTCTTCATCATTTTGTTTGGTCCACTACTTCTCTTGCACAAATTACAATTCCCACTCTCTAATTAGACTTCTGGGCTTCATAGGTAATTCAGGGCCTCAGGCAACTCTGTTCCTGGACAGATAGGAAAGGACAGATATCCAAAAGGACAGATAAGTACTGGGAAAGGAGCTCAAGCAGAACATTTATGATTTAAGGTGTGGAAAAAAGGGGGTGGCCTTCAAGAGTGTGACTTTAAACTGAATGTACACAATAACAAAGGGTCTCAGGTTTTACCTCTATTAATTTTAAAACTTCTAGAGATAAGCCTTGAAACTGTATTGTCCAAGTTGGCTTTTTGTTGTCCAGGCCTCCAGCCCTTTGTTCTTTGTGTGATGAGTTCAGTGGCAAAATAAATGTCCTGTGATTTGTGAGATCTAATTTGGTATGTTGCATACTGTACTTGCATTGTTTTTATACTTGTTTGAATGTATAAACAACAATGGCAAAAATAGGACAGAGTGAATCAGTGTTTTGGCATCCTCTGTACACAGGATGTGTGCTAATTAACTCTAAGACCTGGGATGTCTTATTTCTAAACAGGAACAATGATTCCACTTTGAATTAACATTCTATTTTTATTCAGATTAATCTGTTCTAATAGGTAGAGGTAGGAAATTAATAGTAGCAGACCATTTAATTTCCTTAACTTTACCTGTTTCGAGTTACTAGTCATCAAAGAATGGTTTATTTCTATGCCATATTCTAAACTATTTGCTGATATCTTCCCCATGCTCTTGTTGGCTTTAACATCATTTGAAGAGGTCAGCCTTTCATGGCCACATCATTTGAAGTGGCCATTTAAATGCATGGTTTAATATGCATTTGCACATGATACTGTTACTTACGTAAATATCTAGCAAACAGAGTGAGCTGGAAAATCTGCAATCAAATATATGTTTAAAAATGAGTTTTCAGTGATTGTTTGAGTGTTCAAGTTGAGTATGTGCATCTATTTATACTTATTCAATATGCATGCAGTAATGTTCAAGCTTACCAATGTTTGCAGAAAGCAAACACGGAAGGTGTGTGGCCATGGTCAAACTGATAGTCTCTTTAAAATGTTAATGAGTATAGATTTTTTTTTTTCTAAATTCCTATTCCAGTTTGATATCAGCCTTCCAGTCACAAACGTGAACAGCTGGGCAAGTGCCCCCAGAGCCATCCAAGAAAGAAATGCAAAAAAGATTAAATAGCCCTTCTCGTCCATCTCTCTGAGGATGCTGGGTTGCGTTCTGCAATAGACTGTATAGCACACCATCCAGACTAGTAAGAAGCTGCTTTCTCCTTAAAGAATATTCCACAAAAAAAAGCATCATCACAGTATAAAAGTTCTCACAGACAGGAAGTATATCCTAGACAGAAAACTTACATTTTCTTTCTCCTATCTTCATCCTGTTACTCCCCCTCATCTCTTTAAACCTCTCTGTTAATGTCATGGTACTTACTCTTTCCATAGACTTAAAGACATTTGCCACATCTCAAACTTTCTCCCAGTCATCCCTTAGCAAATGCGGCACTCACTGGTGCTTGCTGGCATGGCTAAGATGGGCATTCACAAAAGAGGGAGGACTACCAAACATTTGCCACTCCAGGACTCCTTCAGCCTGGGGACAGATTCTCTTTCAGCTTCATCAGTCCCCTTGGCTTTCAAAGGTCATCTCTTATCACTTCTGCGATCGAAGACTGGCACAGTAGTATGCGGTGTCAGGCTGCCAAAAATAAATCAAATTGGCTCCTAGCCAGTGTCATCGGTTGGCTGGTTGCCATGGCATGCTTGCCTGCTACTACCGGGAGGCGTGCCGACTGTGCTGCTTTTGTGTGGTGATGCTCATCTGCCTTGAATTTTACTACAATGGCTGTGTCATGTTATCTGTGGGTATCGCCCTGGTGCAAAGACAAGCAAAAGGCAAGGGCATTTCATTTATATCTAGAAGAGATTTTTGCCTTCATCTAAGGCAGGACAAAAAAAGACAGGAAGAAGGGGAAAGGAATAACCAGATAAAGAGAAGTACATGATTTTTAATGCTTAATATTTCATGTTTCTGGAGTGGGGGAGAGGCTGGGTGATTAACACCGGTTGCTAATTCCCCTGACAGCCCTCAGCTCTCTGTGTTATTCAGTTCCACGTACTCTACCTGTCCGTTGGTAATGGCTTAGGAAATGGCTTCAAACAACTGTCCTGTGTCCAGTATTAGTTGATCTGGAACCCCAGGCATTCCCACTTGTATAGTAGGACAGTTTCTAAGCAATCCTCAATGCATCAAAATTTCAATGGAAAAAGTAGTGGTTTCCAACCTGTGTAAGGCAAGAAACGAGTCAGTGGGCTTTGTTCAGTGGCAGCAAGGGACTGATGTAAGGAGGACAATCTCTTAGTTCTCTTCATGTCTTTTGGTGGGTGACCTGCAAGTCAAAAAAAGTTTTCATCTAAGCATCCTTGCCAAGACTTATGTTTACAGGATTTCTTGTTACAATCCAACTTTTGCCTCTTTGGTATTGATACTATACTTGGAGAGGCTCCCTTAGATGCCAATGTACTCAACAGGAAAAAAAATTCAAGAGTAGTAGGAGGGAATTTATACATTACATGTGGATGAGAAGATGAGACTTATTCTAATCTAGGTTGCACTGGCTTAAATCTGGAGACTCTCCATCAAACTTACTGGGAAGAGTCTACATTAACGCGGCTTTGAAGTGAGGTCGGCTTCCAGCACAGTAGGCTGTAGAAGATGGGATACTGTGTGCTGTACGGCGAGGAGAGGAGGCGAATGTCACATGGCATTAGATTCTCTTTGTACTTTCTCAGGTTTTCGAGTCTCACCTCCAAATTTGGCTAGGTCTCACATCAAAAGCACTCTCAGATTGACAGGTAAGAATACAACAAAGCCCAGAACTGAGAGAGAGTAAATTGTGCCCAAGGAAACAAGTGTATCTTCTTTTGTTGGGAAATGAAGAATGCTTTCTCCCACTCGGTGAAATAGCTTTACAATGGACCAGTTTCACAGCTGAAATGAAAAATCAGCCAGATGACAATTGCTTTGCATGTAAGCGGGCCAGCAGTTCCCTCAGGGTCCTGTATCCTGCTAGCAAGGAGCACGGGGAGGCACCATCTTCTCTTCACTTCCTTAGAGGGGGCAGGTCCCTGTGGATCCTTTTTCATGGTTTAGAGTTGAATCAGTTCTTTGTTTCCAGTTTAATCAGCATATTGATGGAAGGACAATACTTGCTGCACCTAGGGAGCGCTGGCTATATAAAGATTTGGAAAGGGAGACTGTCTATTGTCACGTACCAGCTAGAAGGCAACAGCCCACGCTACGCAAGAGGATTGCAGTTGTATAACTGGAATTTTAGTCTTGGCCTATGGGTAGCTGGCATGAGGCAGAACACCCTCACTGTCGTTCCTGTTTCATGGGAGCTTATCTCTGCTGCTACACCTGGCAGCTGAGGAAAGCAATGCAAATACAGTAGTCTCCTAGGATTGCCCCAGAGGGAACAACCCTAAGAAGCATGCCAGCATTTTCTTGTCTGTAGTACTACTCCAGCATCAAAGTAAGAATATAAATGCAATTTAGGTTACCTCCAACGTACTGAAAGGTGTCAAAGTATGCGCCTAGTCCTCAGTTGCTCTGAGATTTTTGATCTTTGCACTGTGTCTACATGGGTATAAGCGTTGCATATGTGTTTCACAGCCTGCTTTGCACTGATGCAAATAGTCTTGTGAGGGGCAGGGTGAGGAAAGTGGCATGTGACAATTTGCCAGAGAACAGGAAACGTACACACTGCCTGCTACAGGTGCAGGGTTTCTTCCTCTGTTGCAGTGAAATCCTGTCTCTGGTCCTATGTGTGCCTCAGGTCTGCTGTTTCCTAATGAGACGCACCTTGCCCTGTGTAGGTGGGAACTGTGCTAATGGGCTAGTGGTGAAGCAGGACCTGACTTCTTTTAATGAATTCTTAGGTGGCACTAAACATATTTAGTGATGGCAAGTGTGGGCTGACTCTGGCAAAGGCCTCTTGAAGACATCAGGGTTAACCACCATTTTGCACCAAGGAGGTACCTGTTCTTTTGGGACCTCAGTAAGAAATGCATGTACAATTAAGGCTGGTTAACAAATTTGTTTTGTGAAGGATGGAAATTACAGGAAAGGTGACAGCAGTCTTTCATCCCATCTGATGTTGGGAACCACAGCTGTTGCAGTATTGGCCGAGCCCCTACTTGTTGATCACGGCATGCAGCACAGCGTTCCTGTTCATGGGGAGGCTTGCCAGCCTCACTCTTCTTCCTATGTTTATCATATTCTTCCAGCTGAATAAAGCTATTAGTCTTGAACCTGTGCAATACCAATTTTTCTAGATGGTGTACCAAGGTTCCCTGGGAGTGTTACACTCTTACACATCTCCATAGGAAGGAGCTCTTACAAGCAGTACGTAGAGGTGGTGGTGTTTAAGTAAGTGCATGCTAATGTCGCAGTATGGGCTCATGTTGTACAGTGGTTGCTCACTCTAACACACGGCTCTCTATGGCCAAGGCTGATGGTTAAACTGAGATTTTGCTCAAAATCACCGTCTCCTCATTACAACGTTTTCCCCAATGGCCCACTACAGCTGCACTCAGATCATCTTCAGAAAATGCTCCAAAATCCCCACCTGGGAGGAAGGCTTTCTGCCATAAATGATAACCAAATTTTCTGCTGAGAAGGGCTCAAATAGCAAACCAGTGGACAGAACAGACAGACAGACAATCAAATTTACGTGGCAGCTGTTTGCTGTAGCTGACAGCAGTGCTCTGCGCCACCACCAGTGTCATCTCTTTACACTAGGATCAAGTAGGCTGAACTTTTCAGATAGACGTAAGCTTCCAGAATATCAGCTAGGATTTACAGCTCCAAGGAGCAGTACTTTAAAGGCAGCAGCACTGACTCTGTGGTGCAGATGACTGCCATGTGCAGAGGAAAGGGATTGGGAGAGTTCACCAGGTCAGCACAATCAAATTAGTTAGACATTCCTCGAAGGCTGTATAACAGGTGCATTAATACTGGATTATCAGTGGCAGTGCATCACTCCCAATCTCTATGGCAACTCCATGGACTCTGGCAAGGTGAAGTTGTACTCCCAAGGGTCCGTGCAAATAACTGGTAGAAGAACATAGAAATAGCCAAGCCAGGTCAGACCTAACACCCATTTATTGTACTTGCAGTGGCTAGCACCAAATATTACTGCTATAGGCAGATTTGGGGTAAACTGCCTCTCTGCTATTAGGACTCATCCCTGTCCTCTGCTGCTTAAGATTTGGTTTAAAAGCTAGGGCATGATGCATTATCTCTTTTGATGCTAGTTATAACTGTGGCTTTCTATGGCATATAAATATGTATATATAAATGCACAATATCTGCTTGGCTAAGTGTCAACAGCTTCCCCAACTCCAGCCAACTGTACAGTGGCTGGGAAGTTCAGCAATAAATTGGCCACCATTACCTTAAATATCTTTCTGTACCTGTGTTATATCACAGAAGGAGCAAAAGCTTCTGATAGCCCCGCTTTATGCTATTGATTATTGTATATAGCATCATATAGTATGCACATATGCACAGAGGGCATAGTACCATAGCCCTTGCTGTTCATCTTTTTCTGGAAGAAAACGTAAACAATACTCTTAATTGCTTTTTATATGAAAGATTCCCATGATTTTTAGCATCTTTGTTGCTTTTCTCTGCACTCCCTTTAAATCTGTAAATGTCCTTTATGAGATGGGGTGACAAACACTGTACACATTAGTCCAGAAAAGGCTGTACTTCTATACACGTCTTTTCAGAAAGGCAATATTTCTTCTGTTTTCCTCCTCATCCCAGTCCTTACACACACCAACATCTTTGCTTTTTGAAGACAGCTACCCAATGAGCACTGATGACTGCAATGATATCCAGGTCTGTAGCGGACTTAGGAGTTCTCCTTTTTGAAAAGGCACAGCACAAATACTTCATTCAGCCATATGATGGTCAGTGAGACTGGGCAGTGGCCAAGAGAACTAAAGAAAACGTTGGCAGTGACAGGAGGCTTACAAGTCAAGCCACTGGCATCAGCTCTGTGGGATAGGTTCTACCTCTAGTTCTGGATCTCCCAAAGACCTGTGAAAGACTAACTTATGCAAAATCAATTTGAACAGGTCTCTAGCCACTATATATTTCTCAAGACTGCTTTCATGCTGCAAGTTTGAATTAAAGGAGGTCTTCCTCATTGCCTAGCTTTCTTCTCTGTTGGTGGGGAATGTCTTTCAGGCAGAAAATAGAGGAGACAGTTAAGGATAATATATGGGGGAAAACTGAAGGATGGAGAGTGCTGCTATCGTCTGCTTAGCTGTTCTCTGAAGGGGAGTCTGGTCTGGCTTTGCAGATTGCTAGAACTGTGACTTTCTTCCTAGTTCTGTATCCCGTGCTAAAGGTTCCCTTTGCATATGCTTTAGCTCTATTGGCTTTATCATCACCATATAAAGAACCTTGGCTTTATCATCACCAAATGTGCATGTGATCTGTGGAAATGTTGTTTTTCTTTTTTCCTTTCCATGTCCTTAGCTACATCACTGTCAGCATGGGACACTGGAACAGACCAGAAAATCTCAGCTGAGGTCCTGGCAGCCAGGAGCCCCTGTTGGACACCTGCCCTTTGCAGGGCTGCAGAGTAGTCAGGAAAAGAACTGTGGTAACCTGGGCAGGGCTCGGAGATGTAAAGGAAAATGCTCTTCTCCTAACGACAGGAAAAGTGAGACTCAAGGCTTCATGTAAATAAGTCTTAGATAAAGGTCGTAAGGTCCCAATTATCCACTGTTCAAAGACCACACACTTGCCAGCTTACCTTGAGGCAATAGCAAATGAGTCCTCTTTTCATTATGAAAGAAAGCAGAAGGTGGAAGACACTATTCAACCTCTCCATCTTCCTTGAGCAAAACACAGTAATTGGTAATGCTAGTAATGATAATCGGACATTACCTGTAACCTACAGGGCTTAATGAAGAAGAAAATCTCTCTGACATTTGGAAGAGCATCCAAATCCCAATGCTAAAGTGGTGCAGTGCTGCAGAACCATAGCTGGCAATGCATTGCACATACAGGGAAAGGGATGGCAGAGCAGGAGCAAGAGCTGTGACCAGGCTGCAGGAGCATTCCCCAGTGCTGCTGACTTCGGCACAACCATCTCAGCAGCTGCGAAAAATGTTTCAAAGACCTTACTGGGTAGCCATTTGAAGAGATGGAAGATTAAATAAAGTAAAAGTAATTTACAGTTGGTGTGGTGGAAAGTACTTTTAAAATCCCCTTTGCTGTTCTTAAAGGCTTTGGGTACCCATTGATTTGGAAATGACACAAGCTTCTCAGAGGGTGGTGTGAATGCAAGCTCGTGTGGATTGTGTCCATAACTGCCTAGTTTGTACATGAATATAGGACTCCATTCCCTCGCTAGGTGTGGGCTTAGAAATGAAAAGGTATGTATTCTAGCTTTAGGCACCCTCTGTTACCTATCCCAAAATTTCTCTTCCAAGCTCCCCTTCTTCCTTCCTCCCATCTTTTACAGCCTGATTGGAGACAATGCTCACCAGCTGCAGCTACAGGGCTGAAACCTAAGCCTCACTACTTATGTAAGGCTAGGATTTCACCTGTGATTTCAGCATCACTGTTGTAAGCAATTAAAAGTAATCTTCAGTCATCAGTGCTGAAACAAAGCATACGCCACAGCAGACCAAGCCCTAGGCTGGACCCTGCCCTGCTGCACTTCAGCAAGACACGTGAGTTGAAGGAGTCTGTGATCTTAATCTTGGGTCTGTTCACAAATGGTTTGTATGTCCCTTCCCCTGGAAGGGACTGAGTGCGATATTGTAATATTGGTCTTTTGCTTTCCCTCGTGGTCAGAAGGGATGGAAATCTGCCGCATTCACAGGGTCTGACCAGAGGGTTGCTGTGAGGTTGTCTTCAGTAGTGTTGCTGCAACTCATATGAGCAGCAGTTCTGTCTGGCTCTGTCTGCATTCACAGTCTGTCATTCAACTGGTACACCAGGGATCCAGATGATGAAAGCATAGCGAAGGAAGTGCCTACTTCATTGCCAAACAGCGTACAGGCGTGACTGCCACCTAGATCTAACCCTGTACCACACCTACTCGGTCCTGCACGTGTGCCACAGTACAGCTCGTAGGGCTCAGCGTGGACATTCAGGGTGCTGCAGGTTTGCAAGTGTTTGAGAGATCCTTCAGCAGCGTAAACAGTTTTGGCACATGCGTTAAGCTTATCTTTGGGGATGAAGGTACTCTTTGCAGAAACCTATCCTACCACTGCTGCCAAGCCTTCGAAGGGAGACTTATCAGTGTGGCCAAACATGGTGCCAGGCATAGGGACTGAACTTGACCTCTTGTCCATGACAAAACCTCTCCCAAACACACCTGAGGCCAAGCAGGAGGCCAGGGGGAATAAATACATAGCACCGCTGCTGAGCAGCACCGCTTCTCTGAATGAACAGCAGACTTCGGTCTCAAGGGATACTTACCCAGCACTGTTCACTGCCCTCAATAAAGAGACACAAAATGAGAAAGAAAACGCTTCTTTCTGCCTCAAGCTAGAAACCTTCTTCGTGGCTGAAGCCAAATGACTGTGAGAAAGATGGATGGAGTCGCTGATTTTTACATCAGGAAACAAGGAGAAAATTCCAGCCATTCCTAACTGATGTAGCATGCAACTGCTTTTTGTCCTCGTCTCTAGCAAAACATATACAAGTGTTTTACCAAAGAGAGGAGTCACGCCTAGCTGCAGTTCAGATCACCTCCATGCAAGGCTTCTGAGTCCTGCTTGGCTGGAATTTTTCTTTGCGATTCTCTTTCATTAAAAAAAAATCCTTTAATTTGTCAAAACCAACCATACTGTACCAGAAATGATGGGATTCGTAGATAAAAGCAGTAAGAGAAACCTTTGCTTGCTTTTGGAATAGCTAGTGCATGAGAGTCAGGTGCTCCCTGAATGGGACAGGAGACAAGATGGACCCATGCCTTTGCCCTAGGAAGCTGAAATCCAGTGAGCTTTGCGAGCAAGCTGTTGGGCTGCTAGACGAAGTTTCCCCTGATCTCTTCCGCTGGAGCTGTTCCACTTCGTATAAATTATTTATTATTTGCTGGAGCCAGGATGTGGAGTTTGGTCTCCCCCATTCCAGATGAGTGCCCTCAGCACCGGTCTACAGAGTCCATGTTTTCCTCTGGCCCAATGAATATTTAATGTTTTATGGAAATGGAACAGCTCCAGCAGGAGAAGGAGAGTAAGAAAGACGTGCTCATTCATGTGGATATCTCACAACACTGCTCTGCGACCAGCAGGCAGGACCTGAGCCAAGGACCTTTAGAGCAAATAAAATCAGCCAGAGGACCAGAGGAGAGCACGAAATGGTGGGGTGCCACTTCCTATGCCCAGTGCAATTTCAGAGTGATTTCAGAGCAGCTCAGGCCTGGTGGGTTCATGCCTCAGATAAGGCCATCTTCTGTGACAGCCATTGCCAAAGTGATGGCGCACAAGCCGAAAGTATGGGCTGCTCCACCTCGGCCAAACACTTGGAAACTCTGCAGGTGGGTTCTGTGGTAACTCACAGCCTCTGTGGACCTCTGCAGAGCTGGGCTTCATAGCAGACTTTGGCTACGCGTGAGAGAGTGGCAGAGCAGCTTGGCCGCGCAGCCGAGGCAGGGCCACCTTGTCTGGCAGCATTAGGAAGGGGACAGCCACAGCAGTGCTGATATGTCCTTTGGAGAGGGAAAGAAGCCTTGTCGTTGTAGGCTAGCTCAGCAAAGAGCTGTCTTAGCACCCCGTAAGGGTACTTTTTTCCACCATAGAGCTCTGACCTTGCGATTGACAACCCGGACATACCGACTGTGCCAGGGCGTTAGGTGATGCAGCCTGTCCTGATGCTGCCATGGGCACAGCTGGCTGTGCACAGGGCATGGGGCTGCTTCACTGTGCCCCTCTGAGGTCTCCCCAGCATTTGCAGCTGCCCCACTGGGTACCCTCATGTCAAGGCTGAATTCATTACCCGCATGATTGAATTGTTATTATGAAAAGCCAATTAAACCGAGATGGCTACTGTGGGACAGATGCACCGGTTCACTTGGCACAGCGCTCAGAAAGTTCAGAGGCTGGAAAGTCAGTCCCTCCTGAACTGGGAGAAGATCAGGTTAAAAAAACCCCCCAAAACAACAAAAAATTTTTCCAGATTTGGATTAAAATTGTTATTGCTGATGCTAGCTGCTGCCACCTTCGCAGGGAGGACTGCCACCAGCAACAAGAGCGCTCGAGAAAGGTTTTCCATCTAGCTCCTTCTGTCTTTCCCCTTGAGCAGCTCGGCTCTCTGAAAATGGCCAGTGCCAGGCACAGGGCTGCCCCACACACTCCTTTCCCCTAGGGCTGAGCACCTACTGGCCAAGCTTCGCCACACCTCTGGTCACAGAGTTTTCCTGGGGCAGGGGGGGTGACTGTGTACTCCTACCTCCCACCTTAAGTCAGGCTGTGGCTTTTCACCTCCCAGCCCTTAGGCTTTCTCACAAGCGCCCAAGGGAGGAGGCAATGGACTGAGGAGGATCTGGCCTTTGTGGTATGAGCTGCAGAGAGTGTCCAGCTGCCCACCCAGTTGCCCAGGATGGGTGCTGTGCCTCCTGATCTTTCCATCCCTGGAGGACTGTGATTAAGCAGTCCCAGACGGAGGATTCTGGGCAGAGGGGAGGGTTGCTCTGCACCAGCAATGCCACTCTGCACTGTCTTGAAGTGGGGATTTCCCCACAAATACTCATAGTTCAAAATACCTTTCCCTATGCCCAGGCTGCCGTAACGTGTGTGATGACCTCCTCCTGTCAAAACGAAAAGCAAAGGCTCCCAGGAGCCTCAGTGGGAGCAGCATTAAGCCTGAACTGCCTCCTAGAAAGCAGCAGCTGTGTTTCAGTGCCCATTCTGCACAACACACGTTGGGATCCTCCATGTGTGCACACCAGCTGTGCGTATAGGAAATATTCGTAATATCTCTGATGCAAATAGCTGGTGGTGTTGGTGTTGCAACTGCTGGGGATGGTTATCAGCAAGATGGCTGTGGAAGGCCTGACAACAGGCACTTAATTCATTTTAACATCCAGTTTGCAGAGCCTTGGTGTATGATGATGGACAGAAACAAACTCATGATCTCTAAATGAAATTTCTCCTTCATTTAAACACAAAATGGGAGGATGGCAAAGGGAAGGAAAAGAGACATTTTATATCCTCTCCTTGATTGTAATTCCCTGCCTTCAGCTAGATCAATATCATTTCTGCTGGAGATGGAGGCTGCCTCTGGTTTCCATGGCAATCTGGTTGTTGGAGGCTTGCAGGCTCCATGAATCCCCAATTTATCAGCCTTCTAGGCTTTAATAAAGGAGACCAGCAGTCAGGCAGCTTATGAATGGCACATGTCTTTTGGGCTGGGGGCAGGGAGGCGGGAGCATGGTTTGTAGTAAGAGCTGCAGCAATTTGTTTTCCTGCCACCAACAGCTGAAGGGGGAGGAGTACAAGAGGAGGAGCGGTGCATTAATTCTGGATGGACTGAAGGAATTTCTAGACCTTTTTGCTGCAATTACTGAAGATTTCCTCCTCTGGCCTCTTTCCCCTGGCCAGCTTTACCAGGGCAGAGGATGAGAGCAGCCCCAGCAGCTGGTCCTATGTGATCAGCTCTAGGTGGAGAACCCAAAGGCTCTAGCACTCTGCCTGTTTCCTTCCTCTCCTTAACCCTCTTTATTTCAGGATCAGCAGTGCGTGAATGCCAGCAGTCTGCCACAGTTTTGGGTTCATTTTTATCCCCCTGCTGATCCTACCACAATTGCCAGGCTCATCAGCGGAGCTGTAAGATGGGCAGACCTCTGAGGATCTGATCTGTCTATCAGGCTTCTGTCACTTGCTATGCTGTTCTGTGTGCATCTGTCAGACCTCTCCAAACCCAAGCCTCCATCCCCAAAGTGCTCTAAGCTTCACTCCCTGAATTAATTACTTTGCTAGAAACGGCCTGGCTGTACAGGAATCACTATCAGTCACTTCAATAGGGTTGCATTTTGTCACTTGGCCATGATCTGCTCGGGGTCTTTCCACTTATTCTTATCGTTCCTTTGATTTCTCCCCTGTGATCTCACAGGGCAGCCACCCTAAAGAGGCTGAAGAATAAATGGATGTGTCTTATCAAGACTTTATTCTTCTGTCCCCTCACATGCCTTCTGTTTCTAAACCATCCTCCAGAACTTAACACAGCAAGGGGGAAAAGATGGGTGACACAAAAAAATACTGTTGCATGAGAAGGGGACATCCTGTTTTCAAAGACGTATGCCAAGAGCAGCTGCCAACTGTTACATTCCACAGCTGGAAGCAAGTAAAAGCCTCTATATTCAAGCTGTTTGAATCACAATGTATTTAAGGAATTAAGACTAGCCATTCTGGTCTGCAGGACCTACGTGAAATCAACAGGGTCAGGGGAGAAGAGTAAAAAGAGCAATTGTGGATTATGTCTTCTTAGGTTTTCCTCAGGTGAAGTGAAGAATGCCTTTCTTCTACCTGCCTTCTTGTGATGGTTGGGGGTTGGGGGGATATATTGCTGAGATTGCTACGTCTCCAGTTTTGGTCTGAAATTAGGACTTTGTGGAATTTCGGTAATCACAGGCCCAAGGCATCACAGCAGTGGAAGTGCTGCTGTGTGCAGAGTGGCTGCTTGGGAGGGATGCTGGAATGAAGAGCCAAGGCGACTCAGCCTCCTGGGCACGCCACAGGGTTTTATGTGACCACAGCCTGATTCTTCATACTTTGCTTACTCAGATAAAAGCTTTTACTTTCTTCACTGGGATGCCACGAGGATAAAATACCTCCAAGATTGTGTGTTAGGCCATTGTTGTGGTGATGAAGACCTGATAAATACTTACATTGCTGGCCGCCTGTTGCAATTTGGAAAGGTCACAATGGAGACAGCTCTTGACATTGACAAAGGTCTGGATTCATCATAAATGTATGATCTGGATATTATTTTCTGGTTTGTCTTATATATCCAGTACGATCTGGATATTGTATCTGAAAAGACCAGTACACTGCTTTGCTGGAAAGTCAAGCAGTGAATAATAAGAACTGTGGTCTGAATGTTTGCAGAGGCATCTTTGACTCTGGGTTACCCTTTTTGGGGAGACAGAGAGGCTGGTAGCTTGGAACATCTCCTGAAGGGAGCCCTACTCCAGCAAGGCAGCTGAACAACTGACTGGGAATCAGATCAGCTCTGACCCCAGCTGATGGCTGGGGAGACCCTGCACAAGTCACTTCCCACTTCTTCACTGTAAAGGCCACGGAGCCTTGGCAGGATCTGTTGAGGTCAGCACCATTGACATTGTTTGGCAGGAGGCCACTCAATACCAGTGCAAAACACCTGCCTCCAAGGCACCCTCATCCCAGAAGGGCTATTTAACCTCCCCTTCAGCCACTGTGCTACACAGCCTCCTACTTGCCCACCACTTTCTGGTGCAACAAATCATCCCCACAGCAGCACCGTGACAGATCACGCTGCTGCCAGGTGGGAGCACCCTGTCCTCACCGGAGCTGCACTTGCTTGTGGCAGTGATGGTGGCCAAGAGAAAGGCATTGCTAAAGGAGATCTCACCATCTGAAAACTTAACCACTCTGGCAGGCTTCTTCCAACCCCAGCTGCATTGCAGTTGCCTAGTTATAGGTTCTGTACACAGGAGGTTTGGGTCAAAATTGCTGGTAATAGACAGGAATCGATGACCAGCCAGCAGCAGGCATGTCATCTGTCTCTGGCCTGGCTCTGTCCATAGATGTGGGAAGGAAACAGAGGTGAAAGAAAGGAGAGCCGCTTCTTTCCCATTCTCCAGGAAGCAAAAATATTTGCAAATGTAGCTGTAACAGGGCTAACACCTCACATTTACAAAGAACATCCTCCCTTTTCTCTCTCCACCCCTCTTTCTCTGGGGATCTCACTGCTCCCTCCCATCAGCCGAAGTTGGGGAGTTTCCCTGGCAACCCGGCAGCTGGTGTCTAGACACTGTGAAAGATGCTTTGCAATGGAGCTGGGAGCCTGATTCCCTTTGGAACCCCCTCCCCATCACTGAACACCCTGAGCATCTCTCCCACCGTTCCCTCCCTTTCCATCTACTGCGCACACAGATGCCAATGCAGGGTGCGATTTCCGTGGTGGTGCTGGGGGAGGAAAGGTGTGGGGTAGGAGGAGAGGGAGAGGAAATCCCTAAGCCACTGGGTCTTCAGCCTGACAAAGCGCAAAGGCAGCTAGGGCGACAGAACTGGAGCTGGCTGTCCTCTGAGGATTTAGCAGGATCAGAAAAAGAGGCAGTCATCCAAGCTTGGACCGAAATCATCAGCCATGGGACTGGCAGAAGTTGGGGGGGTTTCTCTCTGCTAAAGCAAGCGAGGTTGGCATACATGGCGCTGAAACAGTGATGGCATGGGCCAAGAATACGAGGCCCAAACTACCACATCTTGTGGCTGTGTTTGTGTTCTTCTCTTGATCTTAACAGGCTTCTTCGCCTGCTTTCTTTCCAGTAGTTACTGGGCAATTTTCAAGCTCTCCTGCCTGCTGCTTGCAGTGGGGACATTTCTTCCCACCACCTTGTGGTAGAGTTTGCCAAGGTTATGTAAATCTTCCAGGTACCATGTGCCCACCAGGACCCCCAGGACTTACAGGAACGAGGTGGTACCCTGGGTCTGTAGTGAGTGGGGGATTCACCAGGGTTTTGGGAAAAATCATGCAAGTCAGTCCCCTGGACCAGCTACAGCCACTCACCTGAAATACCCAATTTCTTCATTTCTCAGTGTTTTGCTGGGCCAGCGTAAGTGTACCAGTTTTCAGATGCAGCAAGTGGGGGGGGCGTAGGATTTTAGCACTGCATATGACGCATCCTAGGGCTGACTGCAATGGGCTAACTTGGATCAGGAAGAGAACTGTGTAAGCAACAGCTCTGAACCTGAAGTGCATCTTGTTTCAGCAGTCTTAGACCTACCATCGCCTGCCTGGAATCATCTTCTGGCTGGCTAGAAGGACAGATGGATCGGGACAGATGAATCAAGCTGTGAAGCCTGGATTGAAATCTGGATACAAATGTCATTAAAACTAAAAGAGGCTCAGGTCAGGAATTTTAAATGGGGCCTTCCAGTGCTCCTTACCCTCCAAAAAATGTCACTAAACAGAGTCATCTCTGGGGCAGACAAGGTCTGCTTATAACAGGGCAGGAAAACTTGGATTAATATTTAGGAGCAAAGAGGAGACCAGATGAGGCACAGGTTTTCAGTTTCATCTCTGACCAAGCTCTGGTTGGCAGAGGACAGAGAGAGAAAGGACTGAGCATGACAATTGCTAGAGAAAGAGCAGCGGCTGACTAGATCTGGGCAATACTTTAGCATGAAGGCATGGGAGAGTTCTAGCTGCACAATCAACATCAGCAATAATTATGCAAACAGTGGGAAAGCAGCAAAAGCAAAATCTCTGCCTCTGTAGTAGAATCCCTGAGTGTTGTGCAACTTCTCTTCTCTTGGCATTGGCTGTGGTAATTTAAAGATCTGCACTGGAACCGAGACAAAAAGGAAAACAAAACCCAAGCCACCAGCCACAAAAGAAATGATCAGCAGAGAGGTTGCTGCTACTATGGTCATAAGCTGATGTCTGCTCTGATTTAATTAATCTTGGCAAGTCAGACGGGAGCTGGGCAGGTCCCAAGAGACAGTGTTTTACCCGGAAATCCACTCAACCTAATTTCACTAATGTAGGGCAGTGGAGAGACTTGGAGAGGAGCCTGCACGCTCAGCCATTAGAGCACAGCACAGGCAAAGGCAGCTGGAAGTACCACCATCCAGCAAAACTGCTGCTTGCGTGCGTGCTTCAACTCTACAGCACCCAGAGCAGAGCTCCATGCATTCAAGGCGTTTGCTCCCCAGCAGGGTTCACAGACATGACACTCACTTTTTCCAGGAAATAAATGGAGCACTGAAGGACAGGAACTCTCTTAAGACCCTATTTCAGCAAGGTTCTATAGTTCACTTCCATGTTGTTTCTCCTCCATGGGCAAGGCAGTTTCCTAGCAGGTAGCAGCTGGAGCTGTAGGGATGAAGCATGTCCCTGGCACAGGCCCTTCAGCTGGGAAGCAAACACACTTCAGCCTCTCCCACCGCACAGCTCTATTGCTTAAACAATTCTGCAGTCGCAGATTAAGGTTTGTCTGGGGCTGCTCAAAAAGTTCCTCGACTTGGCTGCTCTGTCCAGGATGCTAGATTGGAATGAGATTGCTGTCAGCTCAGCTCGGAGATGCCTGTCTCTTTGGCAAAATTATCCCATGCTATAGGATGATTCGGACTGCAGCGTAGATTTCAAAAGACTGAAACAAAAGGCAAAGCTGCAAACCAAGCTAAAATCTCAAAGCTGTGTCTGGGGTGGGGGGGGGGTGACCCCAGGACAGGAATAAGCAGGAACAGGGCAAGTGATGACTTACATCCACTAAAACAACTGCAA
>JAVJGJ010000057.1:5756733-5796494 GCA_035590215.1 Microhierax caerulescens | reverse complement strand
GTCTCCTCAGCCCCCACATCTCTACTCAGCCCCAACATCTCTACTCAGCCCCATCATGTCTCCTCAGCCCCCCATTTCTCCTTATCCACCACATCTCTCCTCAGCCCCCCATCTCTTCTCAGCCCCCACATCTCTCCTCAGCTACCGCACAGCAGTATCCTTGATAAAACTGCTTGAGGGGGGCAGATCTGACCTACTTGGTCATCCCCATGAAAAGCAAGGCATCTACACACTATGGCAGCAAGAGGCAGTTGCAGGGAGTGGTGGTAAACTTTCTAACCCATTCTGCTCCCTTCACACAGACACTCCCCCCTTCTGCCACCTCAATCCCTCCAGCTCACTTTGCTAACACCAACAGCATCCCTGAAGGAGTCCTTAAGAGAGGGGGACAGAGGCTGTGCCCTTGTCAAACAGGCAAATGAGGCCAGACTTGTTACACAAAGCCACAAGTCTGCTTGGTTGCACAGAGGTGTGCCTCGACTATTGTGAGCAGCATGATCATCACCACCAGAAACTGAACCCGGTGACTTTCAAGATTCCCAACATGGACTTTAAAAAGGGTTGTCTGAGATGCAAGCAGAAAGCAGATACATTCCTAGTCCATACCCAGGGGGAAAAAAAACACCCACCCATCTACAAGTTTCACACCCACATTTGCCACCTAGAATATTCTACTGGGTCCTGTGTCCCATCATCTGAGTAAACTGAAATGGGAGACAGGAAAAGAGACAGTGGGTGCCAGTCTTTCTCTTACTTACATTAACAAGACTCCAGGGCTTGACTATCTTTGGTGCTGACAGAGGAGAGCCCACAGAGAATTACAAAGGACATCAGAGAGCTACAGGCTCCTCATTTGCTTTGGGGAATTTGCCCTTGGGATCCCGTCAAAGAACACAAGGTAAAACCTGGTGTAAGAGGATAATCAGCCCCCATGAGTTGCTAAATGGGAGTGAGGCCAGGAGGAGGTATGGGACAGGCTAGGAGGACTTGTCTGTGATGGAAAGGAAGGAGTGATGGTAAACCATGGAGAGCTGGCCTGCTGTTTTTCCAAGTGTTCTCCATCCTGAGCAGCTCTGGGCTCAGTGAAGGCTGGAGTCCTGCAGCTTGAGCAAAGAGGAGGACCAAAAATTAGGGAGCAATAAAAATAAATGCTAAAGGAGAAGGTGCAAGGGAAAGGGGATGTGCATCATACAGGTCTCTGTCATCTCACTCCCTGGGGTCTGGAGAGGCCTTAGGTTTTACACTTGCCATCTCCTCTGTAGGAAGTAATTTTTCTAGTCTGTTGACTCTCTTGCCAGGGCTTCAGAAGATGAAATCTTTATTATCATGAAGGCTTAAAAGGGAGGAATACTGTTAATTCCATTTTCAAGGTCATACTTTGAAAGTTATTAATTTCTTTCTTCCAGGGCTTTGCACTCTACTCTGAGGCTTTAGGGATTACCAGCTCCTACTTACTAGGATTCATTTGGGGCTTTTTTTGTTACTACTTTCCTGTTCCCCCTCTTCCCCCCTCTTCCCCCCCCCCCCCTTGAGAAGAAGACATGAGTTTTCACTCCCTGTTCATAATGTCGAAACTATTTTGTTCATTACCTGCTTGTACCCCATTCTCACTACCAGTTCTGCTCCTGTAATTAAAACTTGACTGGGACTGCAGTGGCAATAGGCTGGCTTTTCTCGAGGTGTAAGTACCACTGTGTAAACTAGGGAGGATGCCCTCCAGCAACTCTCCAACAAGATTAAGAAAATGTCTCTGGTGTCTATCAATCTTAGCACACAGTTTAATGTATTTCAGATTTGACTCATGCTTTTTTAGCACTGAACAGTTCTTCTCCATGTTTTGGAGCTCATTCATGGTGTACTAAGTACTCATCTATCATACCTCATGTCTTAGTGAAGATTCATTCTCTAATGCAGCTCACCCATCCTTCCCTAAGGCCTAAAAAATATCCCTGAAATTGTATTTCTCAGTGTCTTTCTGAGAAGGTCGTGGTGTTAAAGAGCTGGCAGCTTACACCATTTATCCTGGATCTGGTTCCCAGTACTCCTAGTTTAGAACTGAACTCTTATCCTGACCAGTGAGGCTGGCAGTGGCTAGAAGACCACCTTATGTTTCAAAGTTACATAGATCTTCCATCACCAGATCTGTCCTGTAGGTATCAAAAAGTTCCAAGGTTTTCTCACAGCTGAGAAATAGCACTCCCACCCTTCCCATCCCCCTAGCAGCTGGAGATTTGTTTTTTTTTTAAAAACCACTTGGTTAACTACTGATACAAAATCAGTTACAACAAATTTGTCTTCAAACCATTGAAGACTCCCATCCTACAAGCAAAACATTAACAAAACACACAGCACAGACTCTTTGAGGGGCCGTCACAGTGAAGATCAGCTTTTTCTGCTTTTCACTTGCCTAGGATAGAGCAGTCCCTCCCCTGCTCACCTCTCAAGCATGTGTATGGCACAGCAGACCAAAGGTGATGCCAGCACCCTGTCTAGTGTCTCAGTAGGCAACAAACAGCATAGCCATCCTCACCCAGAGCACACACAACCCTAGGAAGCAGGTTTGCTAATTGAAGGCTCTGGAACCTCTTGAAAAATTAATATTTTCATCAGCTTTATGTCTGTTTACCCACTTCATCCCTGCTGTGGTTTCCCAGAAGCTTTGCTGGGTATTTGGCACAGGACAGATTTGAGTGGCTGTGGACAGAAATGAAGAGGGAGCGGGCACACCGAGGGGAAGGAGAGCAGGAGAACTAAACTGGGGTGGAGAGTGACCAGCATGCTTGAGGTTACTTTTGGTACTGAAATCCAATCATGCCACAGCTTCTACCCTTCCTAATCCTTCTCCTATAGTATCTGCAGCATAGTGTCTGCCCAACCTGTCCTTAGGGTCTTTTTAGGGCCACCACTTCTCTCTGGGGACTCCCTTGCCGTAAGCCTAGCAGGAACCAAGCCTTGTTCCCATCCTTCCTTGCCCAGGAGTGGAACAATCTAGAAGAAGGTTTTAGCTAGCCTTCATCAAAGGCTGCTTCTGAATGACAAGAAGTATGGGGCCTGTATCATGGGAACACTATAAACAAGCCTGTGCGCTTCTCTGAGTGGTTCTGTGAATTAGAGATGTCATGAGAGCCACGCTGGCCCCACGGACTGGTGTGTCTCTCTAAAGCATGTGGCCTAAGTACTACTTTGTGTCACCTGTAGTTCTCATCAAAGTACAGATGCGTGTCTGCGTGTGCAATTCCCAAGTGGGATTCTTGGTCACCTCAGTGCCCTAACAGTGCAAGCATGGCTTTAATGCCTGCTCCGGGCATGGGAAAAGCCAGAGGAGAAAGCCATAGTGCCTTCCCACAGCCTGTTCCCAGACCAGTAATCGAAAAGGGAAAGTTAATACAGCTTGCACAGTTTACAGGCTGAGCTGGCCTTCAGCTGAATGAGTTGGGGCAATGGAAAAGATGCCTGCAGCTACTCTGGTTCCTCCTTTAGATGTTCTAGGGTGCCTGGAAATTGCTCAGTGACTGTGGGATGTGCCTCTGAGCATGGGGTGAGCGCATACAGTGCATGAGGTGATCTGGCTCAGGAGCATACTTGTCAATCAGTGTGCACGTGTATCTGTAACACCGACCGTAAAGGCTGCCCGATGGGACCTCACTGAAGCTATGCTGGTTATAGCACATACTTCTCCATGGCCTGACCCCTTGCTCCTGTCCATGCATCCATTCTCCAGATTGCAGAGGGACATGCAGGTGACGGTAGGGAAGCGTCAAGCACATTTCTCCTTTGCTCGCCATCTCCCTAGGCCTCTACCTTTTGCAGGGGAGTTCTTCTGACAGACCTGCTCACCCCCAGGAGGGAAGGCCTGCCAGTGGCACTCTGCTTTTTCTGCAAGCCTGATTTCTACAGAATGGCTGATTTCCCCCCTGTGCACCCCCTCCCTCCCAAATCCCGCACCTCCCTTCTCCCGGTTGTTTTTGTTTTTAGAGAGAGCGCTTAGACAGCTGTATTAATCATGCAAGCCCAGCCATGTGTAATGTGCTTTATCAACAGCAGAGCAGACACTGAATGGCAACCAGTTCACAAGCGGGCCCGGTGCAGTGCCTGAGCTGGGAAGATAAACCTGCTGCTTCCCAAACCGACTTACCGTCATAGGTTAGTGAATGGAGAGACTGTTCACTTGGGACAATAACCAGAGGGGAGGCCAAGTTGTTAGCAAATTCTTGAGTGGTTTACACTGGAAATGGAAGGGGAAGGAGGAGGATGAAGGTAGAAATTACCCTTTGGTCATTTTCTCTTGGGGACTGGAGGAATTTTTGTGTGTGCATAAGGATTAAATCAACACAACACTGGCTGTTCCTCATCCTCCTCCTTGCTGCCCTCCACACTTCGGTCTGAGTCTGCCTGGCTGGCAGCTCAATACAGGATGTAAGGAGAGCAAGAGGGAGAGAGCAAGGATTTAGGTACACCTGCTGTGCAGTGGGTATAAGTTGCCTTCATCGTCTCTAAGGAGAAAAGTTCAGTTGATGGCTTCAGCAACTCATCTAACATACAGATGGTATCAGGCTATGAGTGTCCTCTGGGCTGGGGATATCTTGCTCAGGAGGGTTATAGCCTGCCCGAGCTCTGCTCTGCAGGGCGATCTATCCATGCTACAACACTGACACAATCAGTGTCCCCACTGGACAACTGATTTTCCATGGGTTTGTTTCTAATCTCTGCCATGCAGTTGTGTGTTTTCCCCCAAATTCCACCCTCCCATCTGACTGCTACACTCTAACCTCTGTTTTGCAGGGCTGTTCTGCATGTATGTAAAGCCACACCTGTGACTAAATAGACCTTAAAATGCCTTCCCTACCCCAGTGCAAAGGTCCAGCTCAGAGGAATGTCTTTCTGGGACTTCCAGTGTCACTTCCTATGCCCTGCTGCTGCTCTTCCTCACTTGCTGGATTCTCCACAGTATTGATACTGGAGAGGGTTATGCAAATATATGCAAGCCAGGGCTCATTTTGGAATAAATCAATCTAAATTAAAATTAATGAACAAAAAGTACAGAAACAGATCAAGCAATAAAGCCATTTCTCTCTCTTTCTCCCTGTGTCTCTCTTCAAGAAAACTGGTTTCTTTTCTTTACACTTTTTTTGGGGAAGAAGCCGACTGGTTTTAAATTTTTTTTTAAACAATCTCAAGCAAACAGAAACTCTCTGTTGCTATTCAGAAAAACCCACCAAGCAATGTTAGTAGCTGTAGTAACAAATAATTCTTGGCATTTCTATTTTCCCTAAGATGCTGTTTCTAGCTGCATCTCTGATACCCCTTTCGGGAGACACTATCATCACCTCTGACTTGTACTTTACTCGCTTCAAACAACATGGTCAAAATAAGATACAATGCCATCTTTTGCCTGGTACCTATGAAATAGCAAGAAACAATTAATATGATATTGGCCTTCTGCCTTCATGCTGTCTTGTCCTTCTTGTTGCCTTGGCCTGAAACCCCTGCCAGCTTGGCACCCAGTGCAGTCCCAGCGTTCAGTGTCTGCAGATCTGGCAGGAACAGACACTGACCCCGAGCAGCAAGAGAAGCTTGCCTGCCCGAGCATCCATCTTGCAGAGCCACCCCCTTCTGCACTCATCAAATGGGGAATCAGCTCTTTGGAAAGTCTGGCTGGATACCACCAGTGGGAAGCAAGGAGAGCTGTGAGCTGTGCTTCCCACCCAGGGTCATGGGTGTCATCAGGTACCAACACGTGGAGCTCAGCCAGCTTTCAGGGAAAAGAGGCATGCTCCAAGTGCTCAGGCAAAGACCACTGCAGAGTGGTGAGTACAGCTGAACTACGGCCCCTGAATGTCTGAGAATTTACGGAAATACCAGACTTGCACATAACTCCAAACATGCCCTCCTGTGCTTGGTCCATATGGCCATTATTTTTCTATGTCAGAATACAATAGGCCAAGACTGGTTATTTTGCCCTCTTTATGTTTCTTTACGAAACTTAACAGTTTCCCCAGCTCTGCCAACTAGTTTGTTTCCAATGTTGCAAAGGTTTGGGTTTTCACTGACTCTTTCTTGGCACTCAGCTGATAAAGCACCCTCTGGCCTCAGACAACTCCAGAGGTGGATGGGCTTTTTAGCTGGCCACACCATACTAGGAGAACTGGTTTCTGCAGACTGTTCCCACACCACTACCTAGTCAGCAAACCCTCATAACGTGTTAACCCTTTACAGTCTGTACTCTCGGATATATTCCCCTATGCTTCTCTCCTTAGCTTTGAAATATTCAGATGTTCATCCTTCTGCCAAAGCAGACCCCACTGACATGAGAGCTGCCTACTCAGCGGAACTGACGGGGCCTTACACTAGGGAGAGCAGAAGGGGAGCAGCGATGGGTGGAGGTGACCACTGCGACAGATGAGCTCTCTTCACCACAGCTAGGCCCTCCGTAGGGAAGGAAGAGGACTGAACGGGTATTAGAAAAAAAAGATGCTCTCTGTTTCCCACTCTGGTCATTGGACCCAAATGAACATCTCTTTTCTCCTTTCCCCGGCTCCCACCCACCTGATGAAGGCATTAGTGACAGTACAGGCTAGACGGGCTACAGCTAAATGGAGACTAGCTATGATCTACATACAGGGTCATTCTCCGATCACTGTATGTTTTGGCAGAAAGACAGGACTGCTCATTCTCCTCTTTCCTCCCCCTCCGCTAATTACTAACACACTATTGTTGTAATCTTCTGTCACCCTATTAATGGCCATAACGTTGTCTGATCAGGCCCCAAAGACTGGCATGCTTGACACCCCATGGTCAGTTCTGGATGTGCCGCTTTCTGGGGAATAAGCATCCCCCGCACAGAACTTGCTGGGCATTCAAGCTGGCCACACTGAGAAAGGCCCTGGTTAGTCTGTGCTAAGCCTTCATGACAAAATTCCTGTGAGGCAGACTCACAGGTTTTAAAGCCCACCAGTATGGCTAAGCCATTCTGATGTGAACACTAGCTGCTAGTCCTGGGGGAAGGAGTCTGTGTTCAAAAGGGCTGAGGACAGGAGACAATGGAGGACAGAGATGGAGCTAGTGCCATAATTATGACAGACCCCTTTGAGGTTCAACAGTGACCCCACTTGCCCTGTCATTGGCAGGTATGGTGTGGAATGTGCAAATTCTCCTTTTCCAGAAAAAAAAAAAACTTTTGAAAAGCCACTTTTTGCAGTAAGACCCTCTGTGACAGCCAGGTCTTGTGTCACCCCATTATAACATGATGTTACAATGCAGACAGGAAGATGTGATGATGTGTCATCCTAGAAGACATTTCAGGGCATTTTGAGTGCCCGGCTGCAAAATCAGGAGGGCTGGAAAATTTACCAAGGACAACTCAGTTGAGAGCTGAATCAGCTGCGCTCCACCAGCGTTTAAGGAAACTGCTTCATCAAGTTCAAGTCCCTTGTGTTTAGTTGAATAGGCTGCTTCTGAGTCTCTAGCCTGCTTGAAAGATGTTTCCACAGCAGCCAGCTAATGATAGCAATGCATGACTACAGTACTCTTCATCTCAAAACACCTTCCTTTTAAATTAATGCTCAAAACCCCACAGGGCAGGGAAGTGTTACCAAGGCTTAAGAGAAATGGAAATTGAGGGAGGAAGAAGGAGGAGGCTGTGATTCTGGTCATTGAGGAGAGGCTTATTTGAGAACTGAGGACTGCATCTCAGAACATCAACTCATAGGGAGAAAAAGGACTAGCAAGAAAATTTTATGCCTAAGGTTTCTTTGAAGGTGAACAGCAAAGTAAAAGCCAATGTTGAGGAAGTGCCAATATCTGTGCTGAACGCCCACATTGGAGAAGCTGGTAAGCGCTTTCAGAAAACAAATGAGGTCCAGAGTATTTAAACTCTACCTTCCCCCTCTGCAAAATCCTCTTTGCATGTCCTGGGTCGCTGGAGATATCCCAGCATTTGGCACCAAAATTCCTGGAGATGTCTCACAGAAGTGATGTCACACCAGGATGTCATTTAAGATCCTCTCAGGAGACTGGGGAGTCATAAAAGGAAAAAAAATAACAACTTCAAAGACAGAGGGGGAAGTGTTTCAAAGGATTGACTAAAGCTGTGCAGGATGGCCTTGGCAGCTTGATTAGGAGAGGTGTTTGGTATGGAAATCCTGGCCTTGCTCACTTGCAGTTTTTGCTTTATCATTTAGCTTAATGGACTACTAATTCAAAACCAGCTGTAAACAGGGCTGGCTATGAAAAAAATTAACACTGCCTGCCTGTGGAATTTAAGGATATATAATAAAAATAATCATAAAAAGAAAGAGCCTTGGGTTTTCCATCAGACAAAAATATTTGTCATTGAAAATTCTGCTTAAAAAAAGAACACGCAAAATTGGAAAACTCCTCAAAACCTTACATCCCGAACATCCTCAGCAACTTTAATTTCACATCCATGCACAAGTTTCATTTGCAATACATACGATAATGGTGTTTAATTGGATTTATTTTTCCACACTAGGTTCCCAATGGCCTACTTTACTCCTTTTCTCAGCTCCTTGAATGTTATTTACAAATCACTCTCTGGGATTTAATTTTAATGGTAGCTTGATTTCTCCCTCCACCCCTCCTCTTTTTGTAGGTACTTTTCTTTAATTGTATTTGTGGATTTGCCTTTTAAATAGGCAATTGTGACTACATCCTGAGCCTGAGTAAGTTGCCAAGAGCAGAGCTTGATTTGAAAATGGTAGAGTAGTTAAATGGGGCTGGTGTAACACCCAGCATTTATTGTTATTTTCATGAGAGTACCTGCAGGTGCTTTACTTGGGCAGGTGCTCTTTTGCAAAACAACACGGGTTCCTAATAATACTCTACCCCAAAGCTCTGTGCAGACATTAACTATTCAGGCCTCTGAACATCCCATGAGTTGAACACATCTTCATCACATGGCAGTAAAACAAAGATACTAAGGAACTCTAGGCCAAGATTTTTTAAGTGAATACGGGGACTGCCTTCCTTATTATTATTTTGTTTCAAACACTGCTTTCAAATGCTGTAGCCTGCTTTCTGGAAGTGCCCAGTCTCTGCACTTTTTCAGAATCTCAAGGTTGCATCCAAGCCCCCAAGTCTCATGTGGATGTCGGGCCTGTGCTGCCTGGACCTGAGGCATGCTTGGGCAGCACGGAGACAGGAAAAATAGCTGGACACTGTTCTACCTTCATACCTTCTTCCCTTGGAATAAAGCAGATGGTTAAACACCTCACTACACACCTCTTTTCATGTTCTCTGCCTCAAATGCAGCACTATGTGACTGGCAGACTGGGGGTGTGTGACAAGAGGAATGCAAAAACAAAGTGTTTCACCATGAATACTTTGCACAACTAGAGTGAAAAAGCCTCCTGGCAGCAATTTAATTTTTAGTTTCTCACTTGTCCCTTCCACTGTCTCTGCAAAATTTTTGGTCTGCTTATGCTTTTGATCCAAATCCGAACACTTGGGCAAAGACGCTTAGGATGGCAGTACGTATGAGGTGTAGGTCTGCAGACATATTGAACCTCACTGAAGACTGTTCAGACCTGTGTGAGGACACAATGTCATGGCTCAAAGCTCAGCTAAAGGTTGTTGCTGTTTCATTGATTGTGTTTTTGAAGAGGAAGGGAAAGGATGAGGAAGGTGAGCAGAAGAGACCAAATGACATGCAGACGAGAAGGGAAAGCCCTTGTTTTCCTGCATTTCTGAGCTGTTTTGCCCATCCCTAGCTCTGAGCATTTTTCAGGATGATGGAGAATGACCCAGCTAAAGAGCTACTTCAACATAAAACATATACTGACCTGGAAAAGGATTGGGGAGTGTGGGTAAAACTCGTTCTAAGGGGGGAAAAAAAACAATAAGCAACATGCAGGAGAAAAGGACAAGCCACTTTTCACACCAAGCAAGCAGCAGATACAAACCTGATGGAGTTGTCCATCCCCAAATTAGATGAACTAGAGTAAGTTTCATATACAGAGCATTTTGCTAGCCACACACCTAATATATATCAACATCCCCTGGGACTGGGAGCCAGAGAGAAGTCATTTCAAAACCTAAACAAATAATATCCACACAGCAAGAGGGATTAAGCACCTGCAGTGAAGGTAATTGGAGTTGATGGGCCATACCTCCCCTCTGGCTTTCAAGACCACTCATGTCATCACACTACAGCTCCTCTTGGCTACACCTCTGGCTGGAAGCTAGTTTTGGCAGAGAGGTGAGTTGTAGAAGTCCTCCAAGTGTAGTTGCTGCCCCTCCCCCCAGAACCTTCTCCACAATGGATTTCTTGACAGTGACATGTCCCCTGAGGATCTGTGCAGGGGAGCAGTCACCCTGGAGAATCCTTAAGACACTGTTTCTTTAGAGCTTTTGTATTCTGAGGTAGACAGAGTTTTTGCAGACTCATCAACATCTAGTTGTACATAGAACCTACTGTTTTGTTTCTAGGGTTTTTACAGTGCATCCTCGTTATGCATCACGCAAGGATCTCAAAAGAATTGCACAGACACTGGGGGAAACCAGTGTCAGAGACCTCATTTTGAGGCTAACGGTGGTGTTATTTTGCAATTTTACAGATATTGCAATTGATGACAGAGCAAGGAAGCGATTTGCCCAAGGTCAAATGCTCAGCTGTTGGCAGAGCCAGGTGCAGAACCAAGAGTACAAACCCCCAGGCCTGAGAGTGATCACTGGGTCTCTGTTCATCACCTTCAGAGTTGTTGGATGCCTTGTACTGACTAAGACAAGTTCCTATTCATGGACTGATCAGTAGGTCGATATTTAACTGTAGAGATATGCCACTATGCAACAGTTGATAGGCCTGAGGCAATGAGTTCTCTCCTGGTTTACCTGCAAGGACTGTGCTAAGATCACTGCTGATGGACACAGAGCTTGGCAGGATGCAGCAGCAGTCCACTATAATTCTTTGATCAACTCAGCCCCAGCTATTTGGAAGCCAACGCTCTTTATATAGCATTCTTAGTGCAAAGAGCAAGTTCCTGGCTTGCTGGAGCCCACAGGGACATCATCTGGTGACACTGGCAGGTCTCCTGCCCTCATGGTGGTAATGGAGCTGTTTGACTCCACAGCAGGCACAGGGGAGATTGTCTCTTGCCTAGAAAATACACAGCTAGCCTGGATCTCCGTGCTTATGTAGCAACAGGGGACTATTGTTCTGTGAAAGCAGGCTGTTGTGCTGACATGACTTCCTTGTTATTCAGTTTGGTTAAATAACTCAACTCCCCTTTACCTTCTTCCTGCACAGCAGGCTGCAGACTGCACAGCATAAGCAGTAAAAGGAAAGCACTACGGCCTCATTATCATGCTGCTTTCTATTCAAGGACTCTACCTCTGTTCCCCCTTGCCGGCTGCTGAGTGCTGCTTTTACTGCTCCATCCTGGCTCATTAGGAGTGTCTCAGCCTTGCCCCCTCTGGCTGTCACCCTAACCACTTTCCTGAGGCCCCCCGTTATTGACAGCCCCTGGGAAAACACAGGGTTTGCACTGAGAACCACGGAGAGAGATTTCAGCCACAGTTAAGCTCCAAACCCTAGCAGCAACCACCATAGGCGCAACAAAGTGTGGGTAGAGAGTTAGGAGAAGGGGTGTAAGCGTGTGTGCACAGCTAGCACTTGTGGTGGGGCACTAACAAATAATGACAAGTTAGAGGCGAGTGCCAGCTCATCTTAGGAAGGTGCCTCTTGCTGCGATCAAAACTGCTGGACTGTAATGATAACTCTACCTGAGGCCTCTCAAGGAGGCAGGGGTGGGATCCTGTCTGCTGCTTCTTCTAATTGGCACGGGCCTTGCCAGCTGCTGCCTCACCCCTGCGTTTTCTTACTCCCTGAAGGGTGTAGAGGATGCAAGCTGCAGAGGATGCAGCAGGGGACCTGCTGAGGTGGCAGTCTTCTATAATTGAAACAGTTTCACCAACAGGGCTGCATAAGGGTGTGCAGCACTGCCCTGTTGTCTCCTGGTTTATCCTCTGGGATGGGCTAGCTCTGCTGAAGGCAGAAGTCAACTGATTTGGATAAGCTTTTCTTTCCTTCCTCTGCCTTGCTAGAATGCATCCAGTGCTGAGCCTGCTTCTGTATGCCTGTAGGGATATGTGTGCACTTGCTTTTACATCACACAGGTGCATGCGTATGCATACATACTCATGTACACTTAAACCTACATATCTGTATGCTCGTACAGCAGATGTGTATCTGGTATATATGCACACATTTACGCTTCTGTGTAACGGGGCTTAAAATACAAATTGTGACTGTCACTCATAATGCTTTTCATAGCACTTTTAGCCGAGTGGAATGGAAAGAAAACATGTTCCCCCTCTCCTAATACACTTAGGGTAAAAAACTCCCACCAGCTGTGGCAACTCTTTTCACCACCGTTGCTCTGTGATGGCTGCCCTGGCTTGGCCTCTCCGTCAGGTAATTCTCATGGAGATCTGTGTTCCTTCCCTTTTCCTAGGTCTCACACGGTTTTGTGCTTGGGGATTACAAACCCTGTTGCTAGGCTTTGCAGAGCTGAATCAGCCTACTGCCTCCCTAATGCTGCAAAACACCGCCCTGCCTCCCAGCTCCTCATCTCCACAGATGTGTGACACAGCTTCCCCTCTTGCATGGGCTCTAGTGCTTGTTGAGCCCTTCCGCAAACTAATCCACTTCAGTACAACAAAATGGGGGCTTTTTGGGGGATGGGTGGTAAAGCTCAGTTATTTTTCACCAGTTCATCAGGTTGAACTGGCTCAGCGGGGTGTCCGCTGAGTACCAGAGTAAGGGAGAAAACAAAAGCATGTGGCAGGGTGAGCAAAAGGAGTGGGGAGGAAGGGATGGCAGCAAGTTATTAGATCAGCTGTATCATCAGACTGTTCCTGAGTACTATCTCTGCAAACATATTCCATATTGCTGCTGGAGACAGGTTCCTGGGTAAAAGAGATCTTTGGTACGGCCATTTTTATGCTGTTGTAAACTCAGTCTCCAGGAGCGAGGGGTATAAACCTCTCCACCTGCAGCAATCCTGCTGCTACATCCTTTAAGGAAGATCACTAGCTATCTATTCATATAGCTCAAGGGAGCTGCTTTTGTATTTTAATGCATCTTCTATCTATGGCATTGACATCTAAAGCACTCAGTCCCTTCTAGAGTTTTTCACTGCTGGCTGAGGTTTCCTGGAATGGTAGCCACCCATTTTTCTCTGTTGCTAAACTGTTCTTTCACGTCATTTTGCTAGCTCCCCTTCTGCCCTCCACCTCAGGCAAAACTGCCAGTACCTAGTTATTAACTCCCTGGAGGCTTCTTCACTCCTGGCTGCCATTCTTTTTTTGCGCTGCAATGGGACACTGAGGAACCAGCACTGTATCTACCTCCCTGGTGGGATGTTGCCCTACAGTGAGCTTGTTCTGTATTTAAAAAAGAAATAAAATCTCTGATTCTAGGGATGAAAACCACTTCCAACTGTTTGAGTATGTGCTGTACCTTGCAAAAACTTGGCACTGCTTTATTTTTCTGTCTGGGTATGTGACTAGGAGTGTGCATTACCTGTTATTTCAGCTACTGTGTGATCACTACAGCTTTTTTCTCTATCTGGGCTTGTAGTTTTTTTCCAGCTGCTTGCTTTATCTTTATGAAACTGGATTCCTTTCACTCATTTCCCCCCGATTTCTTAACCTTGGAAACCAGCTGTAGACTGCCTGATTTATTTTTTTTTTTTAATTTCTTTCTCTCTTCCACATTAACCAGAAGGAGAACAGAGATTTCCTGAAATAGTATGAAGCAATTGCACACTGAAGAAACAGGGATTAACCAAGCAACAAAAATAAAAGTTATAAACATCCACTGAAGATCATCAAATCTCTCTCGGCTCCTGCACCTCCATTCTTCTGGCCCATGTGAAGTTCTCTAGCACTGTCTAGTGTAAATAGGCCTTGAATTTCTAAGGTAAAAATGATAAAGAAAATCCAGCAACTTGAAAGGAGGAAAGTTTTCCCCATACACATCAAAAGGACACTAAAATAGGACCCTCACTGATCCAGGTCATCTTTAATAGTTGCCACATTTCCTCCTGGAATAGTTACTGGCAACTTCGCAAGATCTCCTTGGGTCTCTTATGGGTTCTGCCACTCATTTTACGACCATGGGTAATCCACTTCTTCATTCTGTACCTGAGTTTCCTACTGCAAAATGGTATTAATAATACTCACCCATTTCTAAATAACTTGTGATATTAAAATCCTAATTTCTAGCAAATCCTTTGAGATCCTTTGGGGTGAAGTTCTGAAGTTACGCAAAATGCTCTTCTAGCAAAACCAACCCCCCAGCTAAAATCATGCGTGCATACATACATTATTGAATTTCATCTTATATTTTGTTTCAGTGATGCAGTTCAGCTCATCTGTGTAACAGGAACCAACAGAGAGCACCAAATTTAGAATTCAGCCACAAATAATGGATTCTAAACTTAGCATTACATTAATATCAGCAAGAACAAATCTGGAGTATTTGAAAATTGTGTTCCAGATTGCTGCCTGAGGATTTTATTTGAATCTCATGACAGTCACAAGACCAGGGTGAAAAGACTTTTGAAGTAGAAATTTGCTTTGTGTGCTGCAGGAAATCAAATATGTTATTTTATGATAATACCTGTTCTTTAGAAAAATCTTCCACAGAATACACCCACATTTTGCAAAAATTCAAACTGCCACAATGTAAATCAAGAGGTGGTAAACAAAAAATGCCAATGGATTTATCCTTTTGCACTACACCTGTTAAAAAAATAACCAAACCAAAACATTGTTTTTCTGATGGTTTGATTAATCTGACCACACACAGCAGAAACTAGACTAAACTGCATCCCACACCAACATTGCTTTATCCAGCTTTTTTACACCTTTTTTTTCTTTTTTTTTTGTTTGTTTCCTGTTTAAAAGGACATGCAGGTTGTGGCCCGAGAGTTTTAATTCAGTTTGGGACTAGCAGAGGAATACAGCCCCAAGTCACTTTTGCATCTATGCGTCCATTCCTGTGAGTGGGTCATTCTGCTGCAGTCTGTTACTGGTGGTAATAACAATGCATGGTCCAAGTTGAGGCCAAGTTCTGGACCCAAAATTAGGAACTGCATTTTTGATACACCATGGTTTGTATGTGCAGGTGGGTGGTAGGTGAGGGGCACAGGCTCAGTTTAGGGCCAGGTTTGAATCAGTTGTAAAATTCAGAACCAGCAGATAACTCTGCTCTACCGTTGGGTCTAGTCCTAACTTCTATCTGTTTACACTTTCTAGGACAAACTCAGTGACTGAAAGGTAGCAGGATGAGATCCAAGGAACTTTACTCCGTATTTCATCTGCTGATTGCTTTTCCCTCCATGTTCCCCATGGCAGGCCCCTTTAAATCATTCTGTCTTTTCCCACTTCTTTCCCTTCCATTTTCAAACTCATTTCTCTTTTTCTTGACTCTCTCTTGTTCTCCTCAGGCTCGGTGGCAAGTTCTCTCCATCTCTCTGAATTACTTGTCATTTCTCAGCTGTCACGGACCCTCTGAGCCCTGGCCTTCTGTGTCCTTATTAAAAGGGCTGTCATTCTAAAAGGTTTTTTGTTTCAGCTTTAAAACAAACAATTTTTTTTTATTATTTTAACAAAATCTGACTTCAGCAAAGAAAGTCAATGAAAGGGCTTGACTGTAAACCATTTAATTTGGCTATGTTTGTGTTTCATGGCAAATACGAACATGTAGGGATCTGAAGCAGGGCACTGAAAGCCAGTTAGTGGCTGGTGGTTTGAGGGGATGGGGGTGGCAAGCAGATGCTTTCCTGAGTTTTGGTTACTCTGTGCTTTCTACACAGCCTGGTCTTCATGAGAGCGATCTGGACCTCCCTTCACCCTCTCCCATACTTACTGTAAAGGTATAGGCTGGCATTTGTGACTCCCAGCTTGTTGGCAGCCACACAGGTGTAGTTCCCATAGTGTTCCTCAGTGACGTTGGCCACCATCAGCAGAGACTGGCTCCCCGTGCTCTTAATCTCCAGACCATTGGCGCTGTTTATCCTGAGAAGACAGGCAAAGAGGTGTGTAGTGCAATGGCAGCTGTGTATTTGGAAGGAAATCACTGCCTGGTAGGCAGTAAACAAAAGTCACTCAGCCTAGCTGGCAGGTGAGGATGGAGGGAGGCAGGAAGGAGATGCAAGGGGAAAGAGACCAAAGAAGGCATTGATGAAAAGCAGGAGGACAGAATGAAAGGAAGATGGACCACAGTGGGGTGAAGCACCACCAGTAATGCAGTGGAGATGCAAGAAAAGCCAAAGGAAAGGGAGGAAGCCTTTACCCAGCAGTAACTAACACCTGGAAATGAACACACCGTGGCCAGCTGAGGGCTAGTCCATAGGTGAACAAAAGGTTTTCAGTGAAAGGCACCGATTCATGTGTTCCAATACGTGCACATACCAAAGCTGAGCCAGGTAAGTGTGCGGGTATAAGGGACAGACCCCTTTTATCATTTTCTCTTACATGCATAGCTGGGTGGCTTAGGTCACACAGATGGAGGAATCTTACACTTCAGCAGTTCCTTCCCCTAGATTAAGGCACCCCAAGTGGCATTACCTACTTTAAGACTAACACTGCTTGGTTTTTTTTTTTCCTCTATCATGGGCTATTTAATACATGAACATAATCAGGAAGAAAGCACTAGTGATGTCTTAATTCTGTATTGGCCCACAACTGACTTAAAGGCAAGAGCTCTGATGCAGCACTATCCAAACTAGCCAGCTGCAACAAGGCTTTTACCATCCCATACCAGGTTAACTTCAGTAAGTAGTTCCCAAACCTTACCCTGGCACAGCCACCAATCCCCTACATGGTTTTAAAGGTTTGTCTACTGTCCATGCTGTTTCTTCATACTTTTCAGGCCAGTCCACCCTGCTTCTTGCCTCTGCTGCAGCCTTGTCACTCCTACCTCCAGGGCACACTCTCTCCTCCCCCTGCTTCTTCCAGGCCTGTCTTCACCCAGTACTCCTCTTCCCCACCCCTTAGAGCTATTTAACTACTTAACAGAACCAGCCACAGCTGCACCTTGTCCACATGAGCAAACCCACAGCCCCTGAAGCCAGCCCACAGCTGTATATTATCAATGTTAATTAACCTGCCTTCATTCCTCTACAATTCTTCTGCAGAGCTCCATCCTCTGACTTCAAGCAGTATCCCCACTATCGACAGGGATTGCCTTCTCCAGCCCTGACCATGCTGGCTCTGCTGAGTCTGATGTGACCATCATGACTTACATGGTTTGTGAAGAGTAATTTGTTTGGGGAGAAGAGTTGGGGAGCACGGTAAGTGATTCTTTAAGGATCCTCTATTGAGGGCTAAACAGGAGAGAAGGGAAGAGGCAAGCTACAGGTCTTACCTGGTATCATCTCTGTACCACTCGAAATCAGGTGTGGGCACCGCTGATGCCTCGCACCGGAGTAAGGCTTGTCGTCCTGTGGCTGCTTCATTGCTCTTGGACTCTGTGATGGTGGGAGGGTCTGCAGGAAGGAAACACACGGTCACTTCACACACTTCCAGGTGGAACTAAACAGTGAAACTGTGTCGGGGCTGGCTTCCTCATGCAAACCATTTGGGCCAGCAGAGGCCCATGGCTGCTGCTTGCTGTGGCACGTGCAGCCTGCTCTGCTCCTCTGGAGAATGCTGCTCTTTGAACTCTCCCTAATACACTGCGTTATCATCACTCCTTACGCGTGCTTCTCTTTAGCAACACCGAATAAAGTTCTGTCATAAATGCATAGGCATACACAGGCAGAGTTAAGGTTAATGATGGACTTCTGTAATTTATGAATATTTACCTGTGGATCTCTAGTTCATATGGGCTCATCAGAGAGAAGAAAAAGACAGAAAAACTTTATCAAGGGTAAAGGAAGACAGCAACAGTAAAAGGAATAAAGTAGGAATTTAACACTAGCATGAAAATTATTTTCCATGCAACCTCTGTGTCTAATGTCAAAACTATAATAAAGAAAGGAAAGGACTGAGACAACAGGCATGGGACAGAAATACACTCATGGCTTAAAAGGGAAGAGCTTTACCAAGAGCTGTGGGTGCAACTTTGAGAGCCAGACCACTTGTTGAGACACTTCCCTTAGTTGTCTAAGGTTACAAATCCTGCCCAGACCTTCCTGGACATGATGCTTTGTCACAGCTTCCAATAGGGCTTGCTCCGTGTGAAGCTTGCCCTCAGCCCAGCATGGTGCTCTCACTTCTGCTTACTTTGAAGGCTGAGCGTTGTGCCATGGGCAAAAAACCCCTTGGGGAACATATCGGTGCATTCCACCTGAGTTAGGTCTTGGTGCTGGCTGGGTGCCAGGTAGGGTAGGCACCAGCATCTTCAATCCCAGCCCCATGTTTAAAATGTTAAGCGACAAGCTTTACATGTTAAAAGGCAGAATTATTTCCACCTGGCTGCTGAGAGGGATCAGGGAATAAGAGCTTTGTCTCTCATCACTAATACTCGCATTCCCTGAGATTACGGGGCTGCAACTCAGCTACTTCGCTGAAACTCAAGTTACCATAAAGCATACTCTGCATGTACAGAGTTCAGCTCTGCCGTCTGTATCCATCCCAGCACTGAAAGGCCAAAAAAAGAATCAAAATTGATTGTGTCAGTCAAAGAAAAAAATAATTCTGCCTGGAAAATGTACAGAAAGAAGTTTGTTTGTGAACACATTAGCCATCTCAATGTGATCCCTTTCCTGACCTTAATCGGGATTTTATGCAGGGCTTTAGGGATATTGCAGTGTGCCCTCTACCATCATAAATATTAATAAGTGTACATAAATAGGATCCTACATTCAAAGGCTGTGGGTTCACGTAAATATTTTAATTTGGAGAGGAGAAGGGGTAATAAAAGGATAGCGAAGGTGATTTTTTTTAAGCAACCTTCTTTGATTTTTTGGTTCAAGCAGTACATCTTCCTGCCGTCTGCGGCAAGACAAACCTTTTTCCATTTCACTGAATCCAGCTCAAGAGGTGAGTCACAAAATGAACCAGTACCTCTCTACGGGCCTAGAAAATTACCCCGGCAGGCGTGAGCTCGCTGGGCTGGTGCCAGAGCACCCGGCCCCTCGTTCTCAGCAGTCCCTGCCTTGGCTACCCTCCTCGGCTTTTCCCAGACGGGTGGACTGGCCGTACCCCAGCAGCCACCGCTTTTGTTAAGGCACTGCTGGCCCCGAGGCTGCCCGCTCAGCGAGGGGCAGCGTGCTCGCTGCAGTGCTCTCCCAGGAGAAGTGGCAGACGGTGGCTCTGAAGAAATTACCCTTATCGTACTCAGAAAACAGCCACCCCGTGTTTAGCTGCTTGCTGTTGGGGAGGCCAGGAGCAGTTTCCCTTTAGCTGTTTTCCCCAGGCCTCAGTTTCCCCCGCTGTGATGAGCAAGGGCCATTACTCAGGAAGCCTCACGGTGGTAGTGTGAGACCAAAGCAAAGCGAGGATGCTCTCTCCCGCAGACTGCGCTGACAAGCTACCAGCTCCACAGCACCAGCAGATGATAAGAGATGGCCAGGAAGCTCCAGAGGTCGGGCAGGTCCCGTTTTTCAAATTTACTGTATTTTTCACACTTCAGCTGCTCGTGGTATAGTTTAAGGAAGCAAGATAAGGAAAGCTGTATGCAAATGTCTAGCTTTCAATCCCCAAACAGGACTGACTTTTTTCTTGTGCTTGGCCCTCGTGACCTGTTAGATTTTTTTTCCCTTTGTTTCGAAAGAAAAGATCTGTCCTGAAGGAATTTATAAGTTGCTTACATTACAAATTAGGCCACTTATTAATATTACAATAATCCACCAATTTATATTTTCATATATTCCAACAGTAAAAATATTTAAGATCTTACTATAATAAAAATAACAGTTACTATGACTTGAAAGTAAGTAAAAATCAAACATTCTGACTTTATATAAACAATCTGTTTCAACCATGATAAAAGCATCGTTGAAATTATGTTTCACAGAAATATTTGAAAATATTAATTGGTTCTCATGGAATATCTTGGGTTTATAAACTCAGCTGTTTTTGATAGGAAAAAAAAACCTCAACAGTTTTAGTGCAGAAAATCTGCTACTACAGTTTCACATTAATGCCAAATTTGGCCCATGAAGCAGCTGGTACTAAACCACTGCCACCCGGTTTCTAAGAGAACTATAAAAAAATCTCTATGCATTCTGAAGATGCTGCAGGAAGCCTATAACCTTGACTTCTAAACAAGACAGACAAGTTGATCTGATGTGATGGCCCAAAGGGAAAGAAAGAGACAAAGACCAAGAATGGTATTCAAATGTGCTAAAATCACCTGCGGTAGCAAATTAAGACTGGGATGGGCTGAAACACTTGCTGCCGTCAGCTGTCTGCCCTAACCCACTCCCCAAGAGTGCTACCCATGAATTAAGGCCATGCATATGCACCCTGAAACATGTCTGTAACCACCTCCAGTTTCAGTTTGGGTTAATATTCTGGTATGAAAACTGAAGAAGGTCAGGAGAAGATGTATCTCCATTCATCCATCCCTGCTGCAGAGGTATTAGCCTTCAAAGCAAGGAAACAGGGCAGGTAGATGGGCATATTCACTTTAAATCACTCTAGTGCCAAATATGAGCCATACAAATATGGAGATGGACATATACACATGATGTACTATAAGAGTAATGGCAGTCTGAAATATCTTGTGTCACTGTGAGAGAAGCATGCTGGCAGAGTGAAGTGGACATCTGTCTAAGCACGTATGGGTGATGTGAACCATGCCCCACTCATACAAGTGTGGATGTAAGCCACATAGGTAACTGTGCCTCTCGGTGTTTTAAGGTGGATTGCCATATCCTTTGGTCAAGCCCCTTTTTGTATCGCATGGAGGGTCTCTTAGAGATGGCTTCATGCTAATGACCTGAAACCAGCATAAAAGTAAAGCTTTTGCACCCTCTCATTAACGCATGCCTCTACTGCACGTCCCCCCAGGCCCCTGGGCTGTGATACCCATGTAGGCACTGCTGAGATGGCTGGGTGCGGGCAGGCGTGTGTTTGCTCTGAACCGGCTGAACCATCCTTATCGCTCCTTGCTGCCTTGCTGAAGCTTCTCTTCACGCTACTGTTCTCCTGAATATCAATGAGTGAAAACAAGGCATCGCCAGTGTTTCTGAGGGGAGAGACAGGGGCAACTCACAGCTCCTCTCTTTTTTTTTCTCTCTCATTCTTTTTACTTTTGTCTTTTTCTTATATATCACCAGGTTTAAGGCACAAACTATACCCTGTGATAAGTGTCTGATTTCAGATAAGTTTCCTCAGCCCTCCCCTGCCCCCATTTAAGATCACACAGTATAAACCCAGAAAAGTTTCTCCATTTATCCTAAAGTCACCCCTGCCTGTGGGCAAAGCTCTCCCCATTGACCTGCTCCAGTTGTGAAGTACTCACAGTTCACAGTGACCCGGACTTGCTTGACGTCTGCTGAAGCAACCTCGTTGGCAGCTTTGCATTCATACTTGCCCGATTGCTCTCGCGTGATCCCTAGGATCTCCAGATACTCTTCCTCGCCTTCAAACTCTCTGCCTGGTAGGATAGAAAAATACAGATGGTAGCTCTGTTAGGCGTTCAGTTTTGGGGAGCTTTCTGCATAACTGTTATGGAGGAACAATCACAACAGGGATTCTGCAAATAAACAACAGTCATGAGTGATTTTGAAGTTATTTCAGAAGCCATATCGGCAAGATACTAGCGTTTTACTTAGTTATGGAAAACCGAGGTTCTGAAAATCTGCAAGGAAGCATACAAGTGGTACCAAAGCATTGCATCTTAAAGGCTGTCTAGGCCAAGCAGCAAAAACCCCACCACCTGAGACCAGAGTAAGTTCATGGGTGTGATGGCTCAGTACCAGGGAAGGTTAGTCAGCCTGTGGCTGATGGGGCTGGTTCAGGGCTAGCTGGGTCCTCAGATGTGGTGGTGTGTTGTCGACACCCTTTTCTCTACTGCCAAACTGTGAAGAAAAATGTCTTTCTGTCTCTGAGAGCAATCACCACCGTGAAGTGTCATCAATCAGACCGAGCTACCGTTAACATGGCCAAACTGAGAGAAACAAAGTGTAATATGATCTGCGGAGGCCAATAATCATCACAAATCCCTGCTCTACTGTACATACCAAATGACATATTTAAACTGCGCTGCCTCACTAGCAGAGTTGTGAAAGCAGTGACTTGAGTGCTGGGGTTACAGCCGGGGGCAGGAATCAGGGGAGGTCTGTGGCCTTGCTTTTAATTCACTGCATGACCTTGGGTGAGTCACTCCCTTGCTCCCCCTTTGTGAACTGTGGCTAATAGCCCCCCCTCTCCCATCACCTCCTGGTCAGACAAGGGCGGTGAGGTTAACCCATGTAAAACACATTAGAATTGTTGGATGAAAGGTGCCAGGGAAGCATGAAATACTAGGACTGGTATATCTACCCTATTCCTGCAGAAAGCAAAGTAAGGCTGCTCCTGGAAGGAATTTGAACCACGCTGGCAGCAGTGTAAAGGGAGATGCTTTGCTTCTCTGAGAGGGCTGCAAGCACTGGTCTGCAGCAGGCAAAGCCACAAGCCCCACTTGCATGTCTGTGTATGTATACAGAAAGTGTCCCCCAACTCTCAAAGGGTAAAAGCCAAATTCCATCCCCCCCCCACCCAAAAAAAAAAAAAGGTCAGCTCGCAAGGGCTCCCATTCAGGTTCCTCAGAGAGCTGTCAGATATTCCAAGGCAACTCTCTGCCCAGAAGACATTTTCTGCTCGACAGGTGCCGAGCACTCCTGAAACCCTGCCGACTTCGCATTAAATGCTTGGAGTTGTTTGATGGAGTTCAAATAGTGCCTGCGAGGACGAGGCTGGTGTCCTTGGCTCTGTGGCACCGCGCGAAGGCAGTGGCTAAGCCCTGTCTCTGGAGCTACGTTTCCGTGGAGCCGCCTGCCGTGAATCCCACCGCAGGGCACAGGCTGGCTGCAGCGCATCGCCCAGGTCGGGCTGGCCACCCACGCTGGCGATGCCAGCTGCGTGCATTTCCCTTCTGCATCAAAGGTAAGGGCTTCAGCAACTTCAAAATCAGCTCAGAGCTATGTCCCTTTCACAATTATTTTTTGTGGGGTTTTATTTATTTACACACACACCCCCGCAGCAATTTTCAGAACCATTCTAGAGGAAAACCGCCCCGTCACAGAGGCTCAGCATGAAAACAGCAGTGTACCTATTATGCTCATGTAAAGACAAGGTTTCTCCTCTCTTTCCGTGGGGCTAAACCAGCAGTTCCTTTTCCAGCTCCTACCAGATGTTCAGGTGAGCCGAAATGTCATTGCTAGGCCTAAAACCTACAACGGCTTGGCTGCAGGTTTCCACATCCCCTGACAGCCTGCTGAAGGGCCTTACTGCACAGCAGCAGTGTATTTTACAAGGTAAGGAGGCAAAGTTGGCCCCCGCTGCCCACCCGCTGCTCTGGGACACGCGCTCTGTCCTCTGCTGCGATCTAACGCTGATGCTATGGAGCATCAGTGCAGAAGGAAGCAGGGTGGGATTTTCAAGGGTACTTTTTATCTCTGTAAATCACAAATATGTTAGGGGATCTTAACCCCTGCAGGACAAGCGTTAGGTGAGTCACAGTACTGGAAGGGACTTCAGTGACCATCTAGCCCACTGCCCAGCCTCAAGGCAGGACACATGGGTCATGTCAGGGAGGCAGCCATCTGCTCTCCAGCAGCAGAGATTCTGCAGCCGCTCCAGACGATCTGTTCCCATGCTTCGCCGTCCTTACCACTGGAGCACTTTCCCTGAAGTTTGACCTGAGTCTCCCCTGCTGCAATTTAAAGCTATTATTTTTGTCTTAGCCACTATAGACAAAAAGAACAAATCATTCCCTCCTTCTCTGCAATAGCCTTTTATCAACTTTTAAATCACTTATGTTCCTCCCTCACTTGTCATCTTCTTTTTTTTTTTTTTCCCAGGTTGGTTTTTTTTTTTTGGCTGAACATTGCCAGGGTCTTTCAAACTTCCTCTGTAGGTAACGTTTTTTTAGACCCTTGATCATTCTTGCTCTTTCCTTTTAGACCTCACTGACAAGTTCCCATTTTGTTGGAAGTGCAATACCCCAAACTGAACGCAGCATTTCAGATGAGGTGTTGCCGTGGCTGAACACAGATGAAGAATTGCATCACAACTTCTGCACTGTGCTGCCGTCTGTGCAGTCAATACACTGTGTTTTTGCCATAGCATGGTTCATTTTTGCTTGGGAACTCTTTTAATTCCCAGATATTATCACATACTGCTACCTGCTAATAATGTTCTTTGAAAATCCCACCCCCAATTTCAGCTGACAACCAACACTCCCCTTCTTTCATAGCAGCACTCCCAGTTGGTAGGTCAGCCAGTTGACTGGAAAGTTAATCAGACATCAGGGAAAGACTCACAAAGAAAAGGTTAAAACGTAATTTGCCTCTGCTTTGCAAATCATTTGCTCTGTAATTCCGCCTTGTTTATACACAGGGTTCATTCCAAGTGGGACTTGCTTCTCCTGCAATTTGCCCTTGTCACAAGACTGTCACCGTAATGAAAAAAGGGTTGAGGGTGACTTAACCAGCTCTAATGGAGTGGCACCCTCATTAAGGGTGTTGTTAAATCTGTCTGTCAGAGAACCACATCAATGGAGCGCCAAAGTATCCTAAAAGGGTATGTACCGTCCTAAGGGAAGATGTTTTTCAGCTTCTCCCCTGCACACGGACATGCAGAGTCTAAGCCACGTACCACGTCCAGCAGGAGAGCTTCCACAGCTACGCGCAGCGCTTCCCAAGGCGTGATGAGCTGCTGGTTCGCCCAGTGCAGCTCTCTGGGAATGAGTGAAAGGGAGGGCTTCTCTTTTAAAGGGCATGCCAAAGACATCAGTAGGCCCACTCAGCTCCTCGTTCCTTTGCTCCAGGACACAGATAGGAGCATGACACTTCAGGGAAAGTTTCTGTGACAGTCTCTTGCTGAAATTGTGGTAGCACTGATCTTGTCCCTGCACTGGTGACCTGTTTCAACCCTGGGCATCAACATTTTGCTACCAGAACTCAGCTACTCTCACTTGCAAGACTAGCCCTTTTGCTTGCAGCTCTGTCCCCTCTAAGAGTACGTTAACCATTTCCAACAAAAATCATTTATATAAAATTGACGTGTCACAGTACAGATCAGGGAGAGGGAAGATGTATCATGGTGTGTTAGAAAAATGTCAGGTTGTGATATCTTGCACAGAGCTGTAGAGATGTTTTCACTAATTCACCTTGGCAGCCAGATTAGGTGAGTCGTATTAATTCTAACCTCTAAGGCAAAAGGGGAACGGGGGGAACAGGAACAGAGCTTTACACACCGAGTGAGTTTACAAACGGTTCCGTGCAGGAGCTAGCTTTGGCAGGGAGCTGATGGTTGTCACTATGCAGTTTATCAAAGCAGGGAGGGAGAAGGCTTGGACAATGCTCCTTGGTACTGGTAACAATGAACATATTCTATTAGGTGAAGAGAGGGACTGCCAGCTCCTGGCAAGCGAGCCACTCCATCCCCATTAAGAGAAGACGCTTGCCTTACGCGTGTTACCCAGGGATGTAATCCTGACCCTACTGCCACATCTGCCTCACTGACAAGAGTTGTCTCCTGGCTGTTTTGGCTGGTTCAGGACGACCCCTTCCCAGTGAGGAGCCTTCCAGGTTTCCCAGGGGGGAATGACCCCACATGCAGCACAGTTCTCCTCATCCGAAAGCATCCCTTCCCACAACTCCAGGAAACCTTCTTCCCTACAGGATTTTTGCCTTTCACATGTTCATAGTTAACTTGGTTTGTTGCCGCAGCCCCATTAAACACCATCTTGCCAAGCTGTAGCTCCTTAACTCTGTCCCAGTAAATCAGAAAGAGAAGCTTTCTGCTCTGGAGGCTGGAGATAGAGGCTACGAGCCTGGGAGGCTTGACAATCAAACCAACAGGGAATGACTCCGAGCAGAGTGAGCCAGGCGGCTGCTGCTCGGAGTTGGCAGAGCCCTTTTTGCAGAGGGATCTGCAGCAGACGGCTTTGATGTGTGCACAGGGAAGGCTTTGAAGGCCCGCTTGCCTCAGCCACGTTTCCTATCCCCTGGCTTCCTAATTGGACCCAGTAAAGTAAATAACGAACCCACACAGCAAACCTGCTCGGCAATACTAGCCTGCTGGCAAGAAGCCCCCCTCTCCCCCCACCCTTTGGAGATAGCCCTCTACAACCCCACAGGGTCTGCGTATTGTCACCCCATTGGCACGCGCAGCAGCCTATGCTCTTGTATATGCATGAGAGAGAGCAACCTAATACGCATATTGTATTCTATGTTTTATGGTGATATATTTTATATTTTTAATATATAAAAATCTCACTGCATGCAGAAACACAGGCTTATACCCTCCCCATGTATCTATGGGTCCTCCCCACCTCCACCCAAATGGCTCCTTGCACTGCCATGCAACATCACTCGTTCCTCAAAGGTAAACTCTTCCCTTCTAGAAATGACACACACCCAGACGAAAACCCTCTTGCACCGTGTGCAGCCAGCCTTTTCAGGTAGTCAAGGGACCAGCAATGCACTCAGCCACGTGCTCTGCAAGGAGGCCTTTCCCTTCATGCCCTAGCTCCTTACATCTCCAAAGGGTAAGTCTGCAGAGGTTGCAGCCACATTTTGATCTGTCCTCTCCTGTCTCTCCATCCATCACTGGGCTCCTTGTGCAGAAATTACTATAGTTTTCTCTCTCTTTTTTTTTTTTTTTCATATTTTTTTTAATACTGTTGTGGTCTTAAACTAAACTGAAGTTCAGACCCACTGAAAGTATCTGTTTGCATTTGGTATGTGGAGAAGGAGATCAGATACCCTGCTTCTGTGTTTGTTTTCCTTCCAAGCCTCTTTGTAGTTGTGAGCAGAAGGGGTTATGCATCTTTGTTGGGCCCTCTTCTGCCTAAAACAAGATGCAAGAAGATAAAAAAAGATTGCAAATCAATAAATACCATTTGAAGTTTTGTGTGTAGCAACTTCTAGTGCCGAACTGCAGGTTTTGTTCTCTCGGCACTCTCCATTTATTGTTTAAGGTTTTGCTCACCTAACTTCCCTCCTTCCCTCTGCACCTTACATTCCCTAGGAACAGGCTTCTGAAAGACAAAAATAGCTAAGGGAGCCTTTGACATAATTTGTTTTTGTTTTACCTACAGCTGGGATATTTTTTTTTTTAAAATTCAAAACTTTGAAGTTTTCGTTTATCAGTCTCTTTCTCCTCAGCCATCACAGATTCCAATGAGCTTTGCAATTTTTTTTTGTCCCTTCGTTGAAGAGGCTTGTTTTTAGCAAAGAGATCAGTGGAGAGCAGCAGATGGTGGATGAGCAAAGGGATAGCTAGTGCTACAATGCTACAGTGTGGAGGGAAGGCAGAAAAAACTAGCATGGCATGGGAAGTGGTGAACACAGGGAAGCATTTTTCCCTCAAGAGCAAGAGAAAAATAGATGGAGAAAAATAAGAGGGGGAATGAATGAATGAAGAGAGGGACAGTGGCTGGGAGAGAGAAATGCAGAGTGACATTCTTCACAGTGGCAAGAGAAAAAAGAGAAAATGGTAGTCAGCTACTGACAAAGAGAAACACTGAGACGGAGTGAGTGAGAAAGACAGGAGGCGAGACGGTGGCAAACAGAGAGATGTACGGCACGGAGAGAGGCACAGACGTCCCTTGTGTAAAGGGAGCCATGAAATAACAACTGCCAGAGGGACAGGAACAGAGGGGTCACATGTAGTAAGGCAGTAATTACTCTGTTTAAGCAGCAAGGCACAGCAGGGTATTTATTGTTTAAGCTGGCCTCATGCCTCCCATGCCCTTAGGTCTGTAGCTATTACACATAAACCAAAAAACTAGAGCAGTGCCAGGGAGGGCTCTGGCCTGGCTCTGGCTTCATGAATGAGAATGAGTCAGATCAGAAGGAAACACCCTGGCATGGGTTCCCCTGGCATCCACGGGACCTTGCTCATCAGCAATCGCATTTTCTCCTTACGTGCAAAGCTGGCTGCCGTGCCGCCCCAGCCAAGGACTGTGCCCGAGGAGCTCCCCGGCTGGGGCAGCTGGCACAGCTGGGGTTAAGAAAGCCTGCGACTTTTGTGGGGACTTCCTCCCCGAACCCCACACATCTAGCATGCAGATAAAACTTTCCAGGTTGAAAGCAGCCTCCCCAGACTGAAGGCCGTCTCTGTGCTCTCTCTAGAGGGACAGTGCTGACCAAACCCAGCGGGAGATACCGCTTGGGACGACTTGCTGTCACTGATGTCTCTGCCCAGGAGCTGGAAGCCAAGAGCTGACAGCTCAGACGCAGCTTGCATGCCGGCCATGGGTGCATGTTGGGGGGGCCTGTCTGCTTGAAGCAGCCACAGGGGGTCTGCTGCATCTCTGAACTTCCACCCCCTCTTCACTCATATTCATAAATGACCACTAAAGGTCATCACACTCTCTCACACGCAACCCTGAGTGTGGGTATGGAGCAGGTGTGCAATATACTACTGCATCTCAGCAACTGATTAGATTTTCCATTGAAAATCCACACGTGAACACAAGCAAGAAAGGGAACCACCCCCTGAAAAAAAATACAACCCTGCTTCAGGTCAAAGCCTTCTGTTTCACCAGTGGTTTGTTTCTGCTCTTTCCTGAACCAGGAGAAGGAATTAATGTTCTGTCTCAACTTGAGATACAATTTTTAAAAAAATTATTTCATGTCAAAGAAAATGACATTTTAAATTTTTTTTTTCAAAATCACTTGCTGAACTTAACCCAAATTTGCTAACACTTTTTTTAATGAACACAAACAGCATTTTTTTTTATAGATGAATTTGCTCTTGCACAAAATTTGGCTGTGATGCCAATGTGTAAAGTCAATTATGAACCATGAGCTAAATTAAGTCATCTAATGTCACAGCTACAATATTATACTCCCTAAATGTTGCATGCTGCAATGTGAGTTGTCATGACTATGCTACCAAATATCCAGCCTTAATTCTACTGCCAAGAAAATGACATATAAACATGAACGAACCAATAGTTGCACTGTTTCTGCATCCCTGAATTTCTGCCTGCTGCCTTTTGGAGGTTACTTTGCAACAACGTGAGTTAGAAGGGTGGCATCAGCTAGATGAACCACTGAGATGGCACCAGATCTTTAAATGTCTTACGAAGGCAGGAGCTGGCAAGTCCCCAGGGCTGAAGGGACCATGCTGGAGCAGCTAATAAAACAGAGGTTGAAAACAGGAGCTCTGACAAAGAACGGCAGCCGAGGCACGGGGGTGATTTGATGTGCACACATGGATGGCAGCACACCAATCTCTCACTCCCAGCAGCGTGGTCAGCTCTGCTGGGAGCTGTGCCCTCTTCCTCCACCGCTTACAGAAAGATGATGGGCCAGTGGTTGCCCCTGGCAAGAGTAACAGTGCAGGAGGGGAAAATCAATTGGTGTTTGTTTCCCACCCGTGTTAAGCACAGGAAGGTAATGCAAGCCGAGAGCTGATGCAGGGGACTGGGTTTTCTTGCACATCATGGAAACTATGAAAGGCAATTAAAATACAACAGCAAGCAGTCAGCCGTTACAGTCTCTGTTGACTCTGTCAGCCGGTTTCCTTTCATTTGGCCTCATGTACTCCTTTCGCTGCAAGACCTCCCATTCTGGACAAAGCACTTAGGCTGTCATCGTTGTACAGTCTGGAGACAAGTTCTTCCTCAGAGACCCAAGACCAAAGAGAAGAACGCCAGCAGCAAGTCCCATTTGGGATGAGGTCCGCAAGAAGCCTGCCTGAACCGTATTGTTCCTGTCCTGCCAGTGAAGAGCAGGGACGGACTGCAACGGAGTCTCTAGTTTAATTCAACAAATCCGAAAGTCAATCCCAGACCTTAGGGAAACCTCATGTGATGACACTCAGTGGTACAAACTGTGCCGGTCTGTCGATCTAGGAACTATAGGGTTGGTCTGTGTGTGCTTGGTGACATCTTTAAAAATCCTTGTTATGTTCCTTACAAGAGCGTTGTGTCTCCCGTAGAGCAAGACGTGCTCAATATACTACTGTGCCAGAGTCAGTGGCTCGTTTTTGTGGGCATCCATGAAAAGGTTTCCCTGTTTTTAAATATAACAGGTTTGTTCCCTTCTGTCTTCTGTCTGCTCATACTTCTTGGGATGAGGGGGTAAGAATGAACCCAGAACTTCAATCTAACTTAAAAATTACCAAAAAAATTTAAATTCCCAACTTAGCCCATAGAATTCCATCCTTTTATGTTTCAAACTTGGAAGAAGGCTTGAGAAATTATGAATTGGCCCCAATTTACCTGAAATGGCAAAAAGCATTACTTTAGAAGCTTGCACGTTGCTGTGGCTCTTTCTCTGCAAGCTGGAGCCAAACATTTCATGGCCAGATTACACAGTCCCTGAATCTCCTGTGCTTCTGCAAGATGGCAGGTCCTGTAGCGCATCCCTGTTTCCAGTGAGGCTACTCTGAACACCGAGTTTACAACTAAAACCTAAACACCAGGATTTCCGTATCAGCCTGGATCTTGCCACTGATCTTTCACACGGCTATAGTTTTCAACTGAGGAAATGAGGTCAAAGAGCTAAGCCACCCCTCAGCAAGATTTACCCTTTCAAAAACATGTCAGTGTGTTGTGATGCCTGGCGCCAATATTTGTATAGGTGGATTAGCTCCCTGAAAAATCGTTTTGTTTGCTTTTCTGTTGACCACTCTCCTTGCTGCAATGTTTCTCAATTAGATCCAGCACAGTGACTGCCTGACACCATCTCTGCTCCTGGCAGAAGGAGCAAAGGGGCTGTTCTCCAGGGAGCACAACAAGGGATCAGGAGATGAGGCTAAATGGCTGGATTTAGGATCGAGCAGGCATGAAGCACTGCCAGGTATCAAAGCAAGGATCACAGAGGTTTTGAGGCAGGGTGGGGTGTGTTGGGAAGATATTGTCTGGGCTCATATGCTGCAGGGACTTCTGATCAATTGGGCTGGCTCCTGTGATATTATCATCTGCAGCTGATTCATAGCAACGGTGGTCCAGATAAATGATTGCTTCAGTCGAGGGTATTTAATTCCTATGCTGTTAGCCACTCCCTTCCTTTCCAAAGAATAAGAACTCCCTCTCTGTCAACCTTGCAAGGAACTGACTGCAAAGGAGGAGGAATGCGTTTGCTCCTTGTCTAACACTGCAGCTTGCACAGCCCTACAGGGGAGGCAAGCGGGGGGGAAATACAGACCCAGATGTTGAGCTCTTTTTGCTCCCTGCTGCAACTCCTACCACAGCGAGTGCAGCTGTTGGCCACCAGCACTATTGCAAATCGTGGCTGTGAGGCAGAGGTGCTCCACCAGGGATACTGGAAAAAGATGGGGGTCACGAGAAAGGGAGAAGGCAGAAAACAATGAGTAGAAGAAACAGTTTCCAAACCAACTCCTTTCTGACTTCTTTCAGCTTACACCGTAAGTTAGGGGTAAGGAAGGGCTCTGAGGGCAAACCAAAAAGATATTCCATTGCCTTTATTCCAGCTCCCTAGTATTCTTTCTTGTAGTGATGCTTACAGAAAACTTCCAACTGTAACACTGCTGGCATGAGAACGCCATGGCAAATCATCCCAATAAAAAGTGCCTCACTGGGCTTCACCTCTCTGTATCCACCTGTTACTGCCAAGGACAGGAATCCACTTCATTCTCCCCTCCCAACTCCCCAAATACATTTGTCTCCTCTGGGGAGAGAGATGTCTTGCTCTGACTGGAGCCCCTAGCCCCTACAGGAGCCAGAGGCAGCCCAAAGGCTCAAGGAAGCATGGAAAACCATCCATTTTACGCTGAGGGCTCACTGGCTCCTTTCTGCAAAGCTCCTGAAGAGCCAGGGTTCCATTAGAGTGCCTTCACAACTGCACACCGGTGAGAGTTCTACTGTAACCAAAACAGCAGTTGTTCTAATTAAACCAACACAGAGCAGACCACCTTAATCACCGGCATGATTTCATCTTCCTTGAGGAGTGAGGGGAAGAGGAAGCAAAACTGGTAAGAGAGAGGGAAGCAGGGGAAATGTGCTCAGTCCCTTTTCCTGCTTCCTTAATTCAGAGCACTAAGTGATGTCTCTCATCTCTGCAAAGATTAATGTGAGCTTCTGATGGCATGCTTTATTAAATGGTTATATAATAATTAGTGCTTGAAAGCAGGGTTTCCAAAAGCCACTAAATGCTTTAATGGGACAAGACCCAGTGGCTTTCAATGTCATTTGTGCTTCTGAGTCACTCAGGTGCACTGGAAAGCTTCACCTCTACTCCCTTATTCAAATAAGTGCCTCATTTACTCCATCAGCACGACCTTGCCAGGCTATGTGGAAGAAACTAGGGGCAGGGATGAAAGCCACGAGCCCTCCAGGGAGTGGGTCTGTGTTTCCTCAACCTCGGGTGGAGGGAGGAGGTGCCAGCAGCGTGTGGCCTGAGCAAGAAATCCATCAGCTGAGGAGCAAGTACCCAGACACCAAGGACACCCGAGGAAATAACAGCATGGTAATTCCCATCCCAACTCTCCCAAAGCCTGCAACGGGGAGGCACATCCATCCCTGAGACGAGACATGCCAGCAGGCCAGGTAGAAATGCTGCTGGCAAGCCAGGAGGCCAGTGGGCCAAAGCTTAATAGGAAAACAGCAGTGATTTGTCTCCACCACTATTTACGTTTCAAGCACATGACAGGCTGTCAGTGGAAGTGAGTGCTGCTAAATTTACTGCTTCTCAGATCTCCGCCACTGTTGCATACTTGACAAGTCACTTCATTTGAAGGGCTAGGTGTTGGGCTGGACTTTCCTCCCTCAAGCTCCTTCAGTGAAAACCACAAACCAGTTATCTTTACACTGCAAACTCTTCCCCTTGGGGGCTATGTTATCAGGGTGTGAGTTTAGAGAAGAGGGATGTTCCCAGCATATTCATTTTTAACCCCGATACATGCCAGTCTTGTTCTGGGCCACTTGACTGCAGATGTGTGTCTGACAGGACACACATGACTGAACCAAACTAATAACAGCTGGGTTACAGGGCTGGGTGTTCAGAGACAGAGAACGTGAGAGCATGGCGAGCACGGGCGAGTACCAGCTGGGCACGCGGGCAAGAGCTGCCAAGCATCCTAAGAAGAGCAGTGGGAAAGCCCATGGGGATACCAGAAGAAATGCAGGTGGTTGAAAGAGTACACGGGAACTACAGGCGTGTAGTGCATGTGCACGGGTGGTGCAAAAAATACACGTGGAAACACGGGTGTGGGACTGGAAGACTGGAAGAATGGAACCAAGCATTAACGTGAGGGTGTGCACGGGGGAAGGATGGCAGGCAGGGAGGGAGGGTGAGAGGGTGAGTGCAGGGGTGTGCCTGCGGTGCTGCGTGTAGAGCTGCACGTGACGTGGGAGTGGGTGCTTCTCCGTTGCCTCTCTTTTTCAGGGGACTGCAGCTCTGACTGTCATTTGCCTCCCCTGTCCCAAGCGTTGCATGCTGCTGGCATCCATGCAGCCCCAGGGACACCTGCGACAAAACACCTTTTGGCCGGCGGGACAAGAGAAGAGGCCTCGTTAATGGCTGAATGGCTGGTTTCAAACACTCCTGGAAAGCAGCAGAAGTGGAGGGAGGCTGCTGGTTGAAACTCCAGAGCTTCCTTTTCTTTTCCTAACTTGCCCTCATCGTGCTGCAAACACCTTGTTGAAGGGCTCTGGTCTTAGCTGCTCCCTGCGTTACACAGTCGCGCTGCTGGGCAGCACCACATCTCAAATGCTCCCACTCTCCTTTTGCACAAGGTTGTCAGGTATGTGATGTTATGAAAAGACAGCCAAAGGGGACTGGGCACATCCTCCCGCCCCAGCTACTCCTTTCTTTTCTTCTACACGCAGTGGAGCTCTGCTTTCTCCCGCACATACTCTTGATGACATGCAGAAGATGCTTTCATTCTGTTCTCTCATGTGCTGTCCGTGAGCCGCACACGTGCACACACGCAAACACAAAACCCTGCACGGCGTGCCACGCAGAAGCAGGACACATCCTCTTTTTTTTTTCCTGTCAGAAGGATGCAGGACAACTGCCATCCTCTATCAGCCCTTTAGGAATCTGCTCCACTTGCTTTTCCAGTGGTGCAGGCCAGAGGCCCTTGTTCTGCAATTGCGCTGCATAGTTTGTATGATTAAACGTAGCATCTGCAGCTATATCAGCTGGGCTAATAGTGACAAGTGCTATCAATCCTCATACTTCAGTGAATAAACCGATCACCAGCTGGGGACAGAAATCTCCCCTTGTCTCTCATCACCATAATGTACAAACTGGATGCTTTCTGTGGGTTTCATGCCACCGTACACACAAACCGAGGCTGCAAATGGGCCACTTCTCTCTCTCCTGGCAGTTTACAGTGCTGCGACACCGGACTGTACTGACAGCAGGTACTGACTGCCACCACTGCCACCACAGTACACAGCATCCAGTCACCCCTCCTTTTACTGCAGCACCTTCTTCTTCTTCATCAGCTTTGCCACTGGAAGCGTGGGCAATGGCTTGTCAATACTTTGCCCTTGCTCTGCTGATCTGTGGATCATACCGACACGCTGACAAACACATCTCTTTAAAAAACTGAAAGAGTGGACGAAGGAAAATAGAGAAAGGTGGAGTTGGTGAGTAGGAGACTGACAAATAACTTTGGGTATCTTCTTTCTTTGGTTCACTGCTTTCCAAGCAACACCACAGACATTTTTATGAGCGGCTCATCCAAGGCTGCTCTAAATTTTACTGGGGGTGGGGGAAAAACGCGACAGTCACGCCCTCCCACCTGGCCTCCAAGGACCAGGAATTCATCCACAGTAATCATCCATGCCCCGTGGACTGAGGTCCTCTGACACTTTTACTGGGTAATAGCCCCTCTTAATAATCCAGCCATCCAATCAGATTCCTTTTTATCACCTCTCCAACACTAATATTCCACCTGAGCGCTCTGTATAGGCGAGGACTCAGTGGGAAAAAAAAATAATCCTGCAACTTTTAACCATAAGTTATTGAAATAATATTTTTTTTAAAAAAAAGGTTTTCAAACCCTCTCTCCCCAAACACTTATTTCCTTATTTCTCAGCTGCTTTCAAAACTGCTGTCCTTGTATTTCTAAGTCCAGCATTCCAAATGGGATGCTGGGTTTGATTAAAACAACTTCCTGGCTTATAGGTTATGTCAATACCCTGGTGGGACTTTATGCCACTAATCTCAGCAGTCTGTGATTGCAGAACAGATGAAGGAGGGGAGGAATGTTAACTACATTAAAATGGCAAATTCACCTGCAGACTGTATTTTTTCACTGCTTCAGGAGCAGAAGGTCCTGAGATAGCCCTAAGCTTGCATATACAGGGGGATGCAACAAGCAGGAAGGAGAGGGAAGGTGAGAGAAGGAAGGAGAATGGAGAATAGGGCAAGAACTGGCAAGAGAACAACAAATTTTTTAAAAGTGACATATTGAAGATAGATTGTGAGGCACAAGTCTTCAGGAAAAGGACAGAAAAGGTAATAGATAAGGAAATGAGAAAGAGCATGAGATAGAGATGAAAGGTTAATTAAAGAAAAGCGAGGGGATGCAGAGGGTTAGGGCAAGCAAGCAGAGCTCTGAGCACGGTGGATCACCATGGGAAAGCAGTGGGGAACGCAGTTAGTGCTGGCGGGGAGTGCAACATACAAGGGGTAACTGAGGCCTGAGTCCTTCAGATGTATTGCAGGCCTATTGATCTGTGGTAAGCAATTTCACTGCCCACAGGCAATACCAAGCGGTTGGCAGTATCGCTAAGAGCCTCAGACACTTGGTGTGTTTGCATGCACTGGACGTACAAGTAGGAAGAGAGGTAAGTTCCCACGATGTTTGATAGCAAAGGCTTGGGACAGAGGGGGAATGTTGGGTGCTGACTCCTGCTCCTTACTTTCCTGCTTCACTTCATTAAAGGCAGATAAAATACACAATTAACCACCATCCCACTCCTCAGAAGGAAGTGCTCTCATTGCTACCTTTTCAAATACAGGTAAGTCCTCTAGAAGGTCTCAGCTAATAACATGCTCCATGTTATGAGACAGTCTGGGACTCATGGATCAAAAAGGCAAGGAAGAAGCCATAGTGACAAACCTCAGACAATCCCAGCACTGCAGGAAATCTAGAAGATAATCTGCAGCACTTTCCATGTAGCCCTGGAAGAGCTCCCATGCATTTCCTTTCCTATTCTTCCCCTAGGCTCCTGCTGGGAACCAGCCCTGGTCTGTATGGAGACCAGTGTGGCTGCCAAGAGGCTCAAGGAGGAAAGAAACATTGTGAGCCTCTCCGGTGATTTGTCACTGGGGTCATTTGAGGTTTCGGTGCCCTCACTTGCAAGTCTGTTCTGGTGGACAAGGCTCTTCACATCTCCCAGATGCAGCAGCTTGCCACGCAGTGGAGCTGGGCTGCCTGATGGATGCACAGGAGGGACCCCATAAGCTGGGATGCAGCAGGAAGGTGCTGCAAGAGGGGATGGGGTCAAAGCCCAGTCTGCTGGAGACCAAGCTGCTCCTAACGCAGCATGAGAAATGGCCTCACTGCTCTGTGATCTCCTGAATGTGCAGCTTGCCCAAACAGGCTCTCATCTGTCATACCTAATGGGAAGGCTGAGGTCTGCTACGAGGCGGGGAAGAGCTCTCCACTCAGGTCTTAAAAATCCTTCTTTTCTACACCTGTCTCCTCTTCCAGCTGGAGGCACTGGTAGGGAGTCATGGGGAGAGCTGGAGGAATGAGAAGCCGAGATACCTATTCAGGTGTTTCTTCACTTAACCAAAAAGCCTTCCTGAGCTCTTTCCACACAGAAATCAGCTGAAGGTGACATATAACCCTCTGAATTTGAACCTCCTTGAGACATTTGTGTGTGCTGCTCATGCCAGCATGCTACATTAACTCATCTGTCACTTGCTTAATGGTTCAGGGATTTGACCACTTTAACTTGGAGCAGATAGTAAGTTGGAGGCAGGAAGGTCTGACTCCCCGTCCGTGCTTCTGCACACAGAGTCATACACAGAAGTGGTTGATTTCTGCACTGGCCCAAAGGCAAACGTGGCTCTTTCAGTGAAGAAAAAAAGAAAGAACAGACTTTTAGGAGCCCTCAGAGAGACAGAGAAGGGTTGATGCTGGCAGAGAGTGGCACTGCTTAGAGTTGTGAGGAGAGAGATGGTCTCATTTCCCTTTCCAGGCGGGAATACTGCTGCCCACCTGCACCGTGGTGCCCAGCACCAGCCCTGTGCAGGAGGCCATGCCTGAAGAGCTGTAGCAGGAGCACAGGCTGTTGAGATGCTCGCCTGTGTTCTCTTCTCTGCTTTCGGCATGGTAGCTATGCAGGTGCTAGCAGCCTTTCCAGTTCCAAGGCTGGAGTCTAGGTGACAGATTAAATCTCAGTTTAGGCAAGAATCTTTCTAGGGAATGAGGCTGCAGAAATTCCTACTGAGTTTTCTCAGGAGAAATGCAGTCTAAGTTAGATTCAGACTAATAGCCTAACACTTGTTCCTCTCTAAAAGCAGAAAATGCCCAAGGCATTTTTCTTGTGCTTGTGCAAAGACACTGATCACAAACCTGTATACAGCACCACATTCTGAGTTCCTTCTGCAGGGAAAAATCATTAAGCAAAATCATATGCATACACCCAGCAAAAAAAGGCAAAAGATGAAAAAAAATTGTGTGCAGAGGGAACAGTCACAGCTGTTTCAATTTATGAGACAAGAAATTGTATTTCAAAGAGAATACATGAGTTTTCTCCTTTGAGAAGGTTATTAACCAGAATTCGCAATAAACCCTAATCCATTTATATGCCCCTAAACTGAAGGGCCCTGACAGAGATGACAGTGCATTCTACAGGGCTCTGCCCTGCCAAGAAAAGCTCACAAGCCTCAGACCTTGCCATCACCGAGGTCTGAATCACCTCTTCTGCTTTTTGACCCATCACCCCCCTGCTTCCAGTTTCTCACCCTTTTTTTTTCCATTCTTCAGTTCACATAACTCTTTTTGTCTTTTCACTTCTCCCTCTTACACTCCCTCCCTCCTCCTCTTCCCCTATTATTCTCTTTTTTATCTTCCAACCCTTTTCTCCTTCCACTCGTATATCTGCCTAAAAGACCGAAACCTGACTGTAACTCAGCTGAGCTATTGCAATGACAAAAACCATTCACAGAGGAATAGTGCATTGGAGAAACATCTGGGAGGAGCGTTCTTATACTTGCAGCTTTGTTTTGCTTTTATAATTGTCTGTTACATGGCAAGCACACGGGGCGATTGCTCCAAGACAGACAATGCCACATCACACCACGTGGCTGGAAAAGATTTCATGCAACTTTGCAGCTGTAGGGAATTGAACTGGGGCTGTGGGGTGGGGGTGGGGAGCAGGGAGAAGGCAGCAAACCCCAATCCTTCAACTGATGGAGTATGCTATAGCTAAAGAGAAACCACTGGGAGGTGTTGGCAGCAAAGAATTTCACCTAGGGAAGCTGGGGTGCTGGAAATTTCCTTGAAGATGACCCACTGAAGATATGTTTGATTTGAACTGATAAGGGCTTGTGTCTATTTGTTCTTGAGGACCCTGGTGGAAAGCTCAAGGCTAATTATAAATCTTCTGCGTTTACTAGCTTTGATGCTTAGGACATTTATCAAGAAAGCAAGAAAACAACAGAAGGTATCATGGTGGTGTAAAAACGGGAGTAAAAAGGTCAATCCAGCAATCTCATGCATACCTGCTCTTAGAAATGGAAAATTTACTGCAGAACATACATCCATGTTTCACTCTCACTTGTTAAGAAGGAAGCGAGTAACTTCAGGAGGTGATAGGGTTACCCATGAAGGAAAAACAACAAATCAAGCAGTTGTAAAAATAAATGACACTATCTTCTTCATAAACCTCTCTCATTGCTGGAGGAAAGACAGTGGCCTGGGTGGACTACTGCCCTTTTCCTGGCAAGGCAGCTCTTAAACACACCCTCTGTGTCCTGTTGCTTTCTGCTTCTACCACAGTGTCTCAGCGCACACTTTTCTATACGTGTATTTGTGTGCCATCAGCTTTGTATAACACAATTTGTATGCAGTAGGCTGGAAATGAAAGTATAACAAGCATTGCAAAACTGATATTCTCCTCATTAAAAAAAAAAAAATAATAAAAAATCCTCCTTCCCCAAGTATGACCTAGTATCTATGTCTCCCTTTTGGACAATATATAGTGTGTGTACATGCAATGGAAGCAATAAATGCACCATTATGTAAAACAAAAAGAGGCTTTCTAACAGGGCAGTGAATATTTGGCACACAGTCATTGATTTAAACATCAGCCAAACAGGTAATGATTAGAAGATGAGAAAATGCCTGGTCTCACTCAAGAGCCCAATCAACACATTACAAAAACCTTCCACAGTTTTTGCATGATAACTCCACGGATAACTCCTGCTGAGGAGCATCCAAGGTGCATGAGTGGGAAGGGTTTGACCATGCTGCCCAAAACCTCTCAATTCCAAAAAGAAAAGACTTCAACATCCAATATTTTCAGCCTTGTGCTTTCCCTAGTACACAAGTCATGGGATAAATTGTGAGAGCTTGGCCTTCTACAGCCAGCAGTGGTAAGTACCTACACCAGGAGAGGGAGGGTCCTGTCGAGCATGAGAGCAGCAGCAAAAGCAGCTTGTCTTTAGTACTATAAAAGCAGCCACCTT
>JAVJGJ010000057.1:5743797-5756727 GCA_035590215.1 Microhierax caerulescens | reverse complement strand
AGCAGCCACCTTCTGTTTCCATTGCATATTCCTACCTCCACGGGTCAAGGAAGCCTTCTTCATACCCTGAGATACCTACACCTGCTCATAAGCCTTTCTATAGACCTGCAACCCATCGTCAAACAGGCTTACGGTCAACCACTCGGGGGTCTGAGGTTGAACAAACACAAACTGCAAAAAATACAGCATACTGGAGACCGTCTTTAGAGCGAGCATTATATGAGCCTGACATGGAAGTAACTGAGCATCTTACTGCTTTGTACAATGCTGCCTCTCTTTCCATTTGCCTGCTTTTAACCAGATGACTGAAGCGACTCAGAAGACTCCCTGGTTTGGGGCTCACCTCCACGCAGCTCCTCCTGTCCACCTCCTCCTAGTAACCAGCCTTTCTTTTCCAATTCCCTCAGTATGAATAAGAATATCTCTGCAGGGAAAAGTCATCTTTCCCTGCAAGCCCTGATACTCTGACATAGCATCAACATCCTGCTGCTTGTCTCTTCCTTTTAATTAAATTCTACCTCTGCCTTTAATGCCCCTTCTCCTCAAGTCATTTGGTTTTCCTCCTGTCTCTGCCCTGCTTCACCCTTCCTGGTGGGGTTTGGGTTTATTTTTCTTTCCCTTTCCTCCTTTCCTGGAAACTTGCCAGCGATACAGCAGAAGGGAGCGCACCGAGAAAGGTTAGGCAAACACAACATTATGACCAGAATCAGCAACATATTGCTCATTAAACATTTAAAATCAACAGTTGCTGGCTTGATCTGCCAATGTTGTGAGAAATGCCAGTTTTAGCTCAAGGTGCCTCTTGTTTCCAAAATGGCTTTATTTATGATGTGGGAGCTGGTGGCTGGGAGAACAAAACCCTACCTCCAGCGGCCAACAACACCCAAACTACAGGCGGCTCCATAGAAAGTTCCCCAGCGAGCACCAATCGCTCCTGCCTCCCCTTCGCCCCCGCTGCTTTCCAGAAACAAATGGATGTGTAAGAGCACAGAAATGTGTTTGCAGGAGATAAATTATTTATCTGAAATTTACTGTTGTGAAGTCAGCGTAATTCTCAAATCCGCAGACATATTTTATGCACTGATAGGATGTTTCAAACAGGGGCATTTGGACTCGTTTCTTCCCTCCTCCTGCAAGTATTAACACAATAATGCCTCACCTGGAAAAAAAAAAGAGCTGGTGCTGGAGCTGGAAACGCAGTGGGATAATGTGCTTGTAGTTTTGTATTGTGTCCCAGTAAAGTTCTGTTTTCTGATAAACAAATCGGCGTAATACTCCTTCCCCCCATCCCTCCACTCTCTGTAATACTTTATTTTTTTCTCCCTGGTCTACAACGCTGATGCATTTGGCAGTTGGAAAAGACAAGCTTTATACCACCCCCAGGTACAACCACCACTACTGCGGGCAAATCCCAGAGCCCTCCAGCCCTGCCAATGTCCTTCCTCCTGCCCTGCAGCAGCCCTTGCTCTCCCGAACCAGTCAGATTACTCCTATACTCATCATGCATCCTACTATACTATATATACTATACATACTCCTATACTCATCATGCATCCACGTGCCTGCTGCTACGTGGGCGCTCTCCTCTCTTCTGCAGGCTTCTGGGACATCTCTGCATCCATCCATCAAGGCCCATCACATGTCATGTTCTTTCAGGCGTCCCTTGGGTAGTACAGGGCATCTAGAACTCTGGCAATGACAATCTTACAAGTAGGCATCCAAACTGAGATTCCTCCTTCCCAGAAAATAATTTTGGGGAATTTTTGCCAATTATTCTGACTGGAACAGAGCTGGGTCCTAGGTCTTGGTGTGAAGATCTATTCCCTCTGAACTGTGCTTGTCTGAAGTGTAAAAATTAAGGTTGTCCTCTGCTAAGGCAGGAGCAAGGAGGTCAATTATAAACCCCCCAGTTCACATAGCAGATGATCAGTCCAACATTTCTGACAAGCTCTTGCCCACTGAGTGATAACAAGTCCTGCAGATGTTCATGGGCACCCTTCACCTTAAGTCAGTCAGAATGGAAATGAACACAGCCTGGCCAGATCTTCTTTGTTCTGCATGGCTGTATTTAAACCCGTACATGCTCAGAGAGAAGCCAATGGCTCACTCAAGGCTCTAGTAAATCCAAAAGGCAGCAGTAAAGACCGCAGTTTTCCAGGCTATAAGCAAGCATTTTTGAGAAATCAGATGGAATGCTTCCAACAGTTCAGAGTTCCTGCAGAGAAGTCCCAAAAGCTCCTCATTTCAACAATAATTCCGTAAGTGGATGCACTCCCCCACCTGCCACTTAAGAAGCCTAATCACATACCAGATCCTCCGTTAGAGTTGGCCACAGCACAGCAAAGGAAACGTTGGCAGTCATTTTCACTGAAACAAGGCCTAAGCATCTTGAAACGCTGCCACTAGACTTCTTAGATGGAAGAGAGAAAATAAGAGTCCTTTTGATTTAAAAAGTTACTCTCCTCTTTACATCTGGCATCCCTTTTGTTTGTTAATCCAAACAAACACCTGACCTATGGTCAGATAAAACATGCTGGATTTTCATGGATAGAAGCAAATCTTCACCGTGGCTGCAAATGGTTATTTTTGCATGCTGCTTGATATTCAACGGGAAAGATGGAGCCCCTCTTCCCACCCTTCCCGAGCTAATTACCAGCTACTGCTGTCACCAGGGCTCCAGGAACCTGCTCGGGTCAGCCCAAAAGACCCTGTTCTTACACTTACCTTTCCTGACAGCAACCGATGGTGAAAAATTGCTGCTGCATTAACCCAGATGCTACACAGCCCCCCGAGATCTCAAGGCTACGGCCCCGCTATGGTACAGGACCACAGACCCAGACAGACCTCAAAGAAAGGGGCAGGCTGTGACCCTCCTACTCTCCTTAAATAGAAATGAAAGTGTCAATGGTAACCTAGGAAAGTGTCTGTGGGTCATACTCGAGCTTTCTGAGCCAGAACGGAATCAGAACAGCCCTCTCGCTTCATCAGAGGGATCAAAACAGACAAAGCAGCAGCAGGTTTTGTTAACCAGCCAATGACTTGGCCAACGATTGTAAAGAAATGACAGCACACGTGTATATTCTGGATCTGAAAGAAGTACTATTTGCAAAAACCCACCTGAACCCACAAGAAACCCAAATTCTGTCATGAGAGCACAGGTGACCTACGATCTAGGTATGCCAGATACTTCAAACAGAAACAACGCAACTCCGAATTTCTACGCATGGTACCAGGACCTGAGGACTGAAGAGAGAGCAACCCCACAAAACACCAGTGTGCCCTTGCTGAAAAAAGGGTTTGCTCAGCTTGCAATGTTGTAGCTTTAGGCAGTCCAATGATTTAACTGTTTAGTTGCCTGGAATCATTGGCCTAAAATGCCCTTTCTTAGGCCAGGCAGCTCCCCCCGTCCCCGTGGGTTACAGCAGCCGGCAGACCCTCGCACTCCGAAGCGATGCTGCACTGCAGAACTGCATCCGTGTCAGAAACATCTCACAGCCTCCTCCCGAGAGCCTCTGCTGAGGGCTCGATCCTTCAGGCCACCGGTCTCCGTAGATGCCTTCTTTATCTGAACAAGGTGCGATAGTTGCGAAGGGGTAACTTTTTATTGATTGGTTGAAGTGATGCTACCCATCCTCTGATCAGCATTCTCACATCATTGCAAGAGCTGTGTCTCTGTCAGTACAGGCAGGTTCACAGAAAAGTAAAAATCACAATAAGCCAGCCATGTGCACCTCTATAACAGGGTCAATTTTAAAATTACACCTTTGGTTAAATAGGTGCAACCTCCTCATGTAGCCAAGCCCCGAGCACCCTTTTTAAGAATAGGTAGCACGCTAAAAGCTATTTTCTTATGAGAAACCCCAGAAATAAGTTTCAGGCCTCAGAGAGAAGGATTAATTTGCTAGTAATGAAAGTGACACACAGGGAAAATGTAAAATCAATCTTGTGTTTAAAGGCAGAACAACACTGGCTCCACTTCCATTTTTTTTTTCTCTCTCTCCCTCGCTTTCCTCCCCTCTCCCCACCGTGGCTTGTTACCACCGAGCATACATTATGCACATTACCCACAAGCCTCCGCTCTGTTTAAATTAAAAAAAGAAACAGCGTTTTTAATCAATCTATTTGCACTCTTCTGCCACAACTCACAAAAGCAGTTTGATTTCTTTTCATTGCTCTCAAGAGAGCTGAACACAGATGACTAAAAAACCCACTGCAAACTTGTAATAATAATAGCAATAGTAGTAATAATAATAGTGACCACAACCCCACACACACACTCCGCCCCCCCACCCCAAAAAAAAAAAAAAAAGGAACGGAGAGGAAAAGATAACCAGTCCTTGAACAAAACGCAGTTTACATTAAAAAACAACAAATCTAACCAAACATCAGTGATCTGGCTTGTTCTGACCTTGGACATCCCGCCCTGGCACCACCAACAGCTAAGAATAACTGCAAAAGAGTGGAGGGACTTTTCATTCCTTAAAAAATCAGATTATCTCTCTGCACCTTTTCTCCAGTTCCTGGCAATTCCACTACATATGCATTTGGAAATGGAGTTGTTCCCAGGAATCCAGACCCTATCTTGGGTTTCATACACTCCATGATTCAAACGCAAAATTAAAAATAGAAATGTTTAGCTGGTTTTGCCCATAATGAATCACAGCCATAATTAATTCTACCCTTCAGATCTAGGAAGTGCTAACTATTTCCTTCTTTCTCCAGTAAGGCAAGAGCAGGAAACCACCACTCAGCAGGACTATACCATGCTAAGAGCTCCTGCTCAGTTTTCTATCCATAAATTTTACACAGTGAAAACCATTTTCTTCCACAGATGAAGAGAAAAGAAGAACAATCTACCTAAGAAGGAACCCTGAAACAGAACCAGGATCTCCCCATTGCTGGACCCCTAACAGGAGAAGACCTTGTAGCCACAGAAAATGGTTCCTCACTGCAGATGCTCTTCTGTCTCCTCCAGCACCCGAAGGCAGCACCCCAGTTCTACATCTGAAACACTTCACATGATCTATATACCAATCCAGGGCAGCTGCTGCTAGATGTATGTACATACTTTATGCTTCCAGACCTAAATATTCCCCAAGTCTCCTGCGTTTTAAGATTCCTGGACTTACTGTTCCAGTGGTAAAGATCCTGCCAACATGGTGATATGTCTTTCTGCTCCAACCCAGATACATAACTTGTCCCTTTCGGCCATATCAAAGACATACACGGTACATTAATGCTAAATTATATTCACAGTTCAAACTGTGAAAAAGATTTACTATTCAAAGAAGTAAAGCCAGGGACCACATCCAAGATACAAATCTAGATGCTAGTTCAAAACTGCAACGCGCAAATATTTTGGGTTGTCAACACCTTAGGGTTTGGTTTATACTTATCTTTAACCAAAATGCTGCCATTTTCCCCTACAGCTTTAAAAATGGAAGAGAGGGAAGAAAGATACTGGTTATCTTCCTAATTGCTTCTTTGTAGCAGCCATCTGCGTAGGAAATAACGCTGGGATTTGCCATGGGCTTTAAGAGAATTAGATATTCTCTATGCACAGAAAGCCACTGGCTCTGGATGGCTAGTTCCACTAGGCTATCTGGAAAATCCCAGCTAAGCAGCAACTTGCAGCAGTGCAGGGAAAAGGAAATGAGAACGATGGTCTAATGGCACTGCTAAAAAGCAGTGACAGCCCTCAGTATAGGCAGGCAGTCTTTGAACAAGAGGAAGCACCAGTTCAGAGGCAGCAAGGGAATGGATGGGCAGGGTGGGTGCAATACATACAAGTGCATGGCAGGGTATCTCCCAGTTCTTGCTATCCATGTGTAGCATTAGATGCCACAAATGCACAATTTCTGGCAGACACAGAGAAAAAAAGAAAGTGCCTGGGGAGCTTTCCAGCCTGGGCTACGTTAGGATACACGGATGAGCAACCACTACCGCACAGCAAGGGCTGCAGTGTTTGCCGGCCGGGAGAGCAGAAGGTGCTGGCCGCAGAACTCTCCTGCTGAAGAGCCCTAACAGAAGGACTCCCTGCAGGGGCATCAGGAGAAGCATTGGCCTCACCACGTTTGGAGCACACATGGCCTCTTCACATCACCTTCTCTCACCTAACAGAGGTAAAGCACCAGGCTCTGCCTGTATGCGCTGGGGAAAGAGCAGCTATCGGCTACTTGGCGTAAGGCAAGTGGGGGAACAGCGGGTCTAGGGTCAACGTCAAGGACTTTTGACCTGATCAGTGGAACCCCAGGCACTCAGTGGGTCCTAAGTCTAGGCCACAGTGCAAACCACATGCAGGTACGAATGATACGAAGTTGCCAATGGTGGGAGGAACTATCAGGTAAAATGATCGTGTGGGCAAGTTCATATTTTTCAAGGTGGCCAAAACTGCACCAAAAAGTACTTGGTTTTAAAAGGCTCAGTCCTTGAGCCCCGAGGGTCCAGCCCAGCCAACCAGTGTGTCTGTGTCACCAACATTGTGGTGCCAAAAGAGCAGATGCATAGAGCAAAATGGTGCTGGCCACCTGCTGAGGTCTGCTTGGGGCTGGATCTATCCAGGCCCCATAGGCTGAGCACCATCCGCAGCTGGTGAGCCTGTGCATCTCCTGGTTTAGTTTTACCCGAAAAGAAGACAGCGTAAGCCCAGAGACCTTCGTGCAACAGAACCAAAGCGAAGAGGCGACTGGAAGATACGCTTCCAAAGCACGGTCAGGATTCAAATTCAGATGCTAATGTAGACACGCTCCATACCATATGTTGTACTGCACTTAATAAGTGGTACATTTCTACATATTAAACATGATTCAAAATCAATTCCCTTAGTAATTCTTTATGCCCAGGGTGAAGATGTCAATGCTTCACTGTGACAAGTGCAAGAAGAAACCTTACCACCTCTACTTACGTGCAATAAAGACAGATAGGTTTCCAAAGTCCTGACTTTCTTCTGATTCTGGACATCCTCACTATGACCTCTCTCACCAATTCACACTTCATACGCCTACTACCTTCCAGTGGTTGCTGCTGAAGTCTATTCAACAAGAATAAATATCGAGCATCGCAACTCCGTTATTCTGCAATCTCCACATCCAAAATTTATCCGACCAGAGATTCCCATCATCCTCTGCCTCAGGAACTTCATTCCCTCTCCTTTAAAAATCCTGACTATAGACAGAAGACTGCTTGTAAAAGTGAGATGGTGGAAGAGATTCCCTATGTGATTCACTCCTTTTTCAAGGCAAAGGATGCTTTTTTCAAATGCCAGAAACACGGGAGGTTCATCTGAGAAGACTCCATCTGCCTCGTCCACCATTCCCAACAGAACCAACCCTGCCATTGGCAACAGGGATATTTCTGATGACGATGTGAAAATCTCATTCACCATTTGTTCCACTGGCTCTGCGAGGCTAAGAGAAGCAGGTAGTTGTTTACCCCTGTAAGGTAAGGAGATGGCACTGAAATGCAGAGAGAGATGGTACATGCTGCTGCGTAAGTGTGCACTCACATGGTAAAACAGGGCTTCATGGATAAAAATCAGACCACCTGCTATTAGAATTTCCTATAAAATAGAAATCCCTTAAGACCTGCTAAGCAGAGGCGGAACTCCTACCTCCTATGCAACCTGGGTTTGTGACTGACTCGCTGCGGTGCGGCACAGCCACAGGCCAGCGAACCCACTTCAGTAGCCTTAATCCAGCCCAGCATGCACAACAGGGGCCAGAGGTAGTTGGTTGGGAGTTTGCCTGCTCTCCTAGGAGCACAAAGTAGCCCGGATGCTCCTCTTATCTGGCTCCTGGAAGCTGTGGAAGAAAGGCTTCAGTAGCGAAGAGCTTCAGCTGTCTCCTCAAGATTTTTGAACAGCAGGTAGTTCAAAGAGACTGCTCAAGTCTGAGTCATCTGTGGTGTCAGGGTTGAAGAAAAGAAAGAAATGCTCTTTAGTGCATGTGCATGCGAAGACTTTTGAAATCTATGCAGTATATTCTCCCCTGCTGGGTTTCATTTCCTAGTGAAAAGCTATCATTATATATATATATTAATATATATATATACACACATGCACGCACATGAATACAACAGCTCACATTTTTCCCATCATTCACATTTCTACGTTCCCATGCCTACTGCACAAATTCTTCCTGGTGGGACATTTCCCTCCTGAAGTTTTGCTGTCTGATCACCATTATAAACAGATCCAAGAGTGCGCTGCTGATATACGATGCGCAGAACAGCCAAAACCCTTCCCAGATGTTATTGTTAACATCTGCTACACCGCCATCGATGCAGTGCAGCTAATGGAGCCTTGCCGACATGCTCTGGAAGGGCAGCCAGGAACTGAGCTTAGGGACAGGAGCCAAAATCTAGCAAGTGTCAGAGTGGAGCTTTCTGATGTTCATGAAGCTCTTCTGAGCACTGCAGTGATACACTCTGCATGTGTATATGTACATGTGCATGCATATGTGTTTCTGCATGTGATGGAGGACATGGCTTTACATGGGAAGGTGAGGAATATGCCCTCCTTTTCTTCCTCTTCCACTCATAACAATTTCAGTAGTTGGTTTTGATTTTCTTTCGCATTTCTTCTAGGTTTCCTTGGTTTGTGAAGTCCAAAGGGCAACAACCAGAGCTCTAGAGCACAGCAAAGCCCGTGGCATTGGGTGGAATGGCTCGGACAGCCGGTACATGGTACACAATACAGCTCAGTCTTGAACTGCATCAGCCTCCTTTATCTCAGTCCTCAGCTTCGTACAGCTGTGGCAGTTCTCCTCCTCCTCCTGTTTACATCTTTGTTCCTAAAGCTGCATCAAGGCACTGGGGGCTTCACCCACAATGCGCCTGCTCCCTGAGCACTGGGCTCCCCATCCCCAGCTCTGCCAACAGCCCTAGCAAGCACTAAGGAGACAGAGAAGGGAGAAACCCCTGATTTTATTATTTTAGTTTTCTGTCTTTTCTTTCCAGAATCCTCTCCTGGATGAGTGGCTAACTGCCTGGAGCAGCTCTCGCTCCCCTACAGCAGCACACCACGCTGCCAAACAGACAGAAACAGGATGGGGCAAATATAGAGGGAAGGCAAATGGAGGAAAAAGAAAAAGAGTCGGCAAATGATGGCATGCCAACAGACGGGAGAGGAGGGACGAGCAGGGAGGGCTCTGACTGAGGTGTTTATCCCTGAGTGCAGTCACAGTTACGATGCAACTGGGCTCAGCGGAGCAATGAGAGGGGTGTCGTCCCCGTCCCCCCCCCTGCCCCCGAAAAGGTGCCAGCAGTGCTCAGCCAGGCAGCTGCAGAGGCAGCACCCTGCCACCACCACCCAACCCAAACTCCCAGGGCAGCCCAGTGCTCTCCTCCACCCCTCTCCTCCACCTGCCCAGGCACTGGGATGCGCTGAAACATCTCCTGCCTTGGCTGGCACCCAGGCTGGGTGGGCACACCTGAGCAGAACGGCTCAGGGCTCAGGCAGCACAGCAAAGCTCTTTCGATGTTTTAAGTGCTGCTGGTTGTGACAGCTCAGGCCCAGAAAGAAACCAGCTGCTGGGATGGAGGCAGGGGCCTGGCTTGGGTCCCCTCTTTAATAGGCTGCTCCAAGACAACTACAGGCTGCAGCACGGCAGAGGTAGGAGGCTCTCATGTTAAGGCTGTCTGCCTCGTGCTGGAGGATGATGAGTGCAAGATGGGTTGACATCACCTCCAGTTTACAGGTGCTATGTTGGGTGGGATGGTTTGCCCTCCATCCATCCATCCATCCATCCATCCATCCATCCATCCATCCATCCATCCATCCATCTATCCAGGCAGCCTCTCAGGTTTACCCCAGCACCCCTCTGACACTGGGTGCTGTGCTCACAGCCCTTTACCCTTGGTGAGATGTGCTTCCAGCCACCCGCTTGCCATCCCTGCCCCTGGGAGATGGGGTGGGAAAGGAGCGATGCTGGCGGTAACACGGTCAGGCTCCTGACAGCTGTACCTCTGTGAGGCTGCCCTGCGCATGGTTCATCGGTGCGGTGGGCACGTGGGCTGGTATGCAATCTCACCTGGTGCTCTGGTTTCCCCCCACCCTGGGGCTGACAGGCAGTCGGTGACGAGCCCAAGAGGGGCTCCAGCTGAAAAAAATCTAGGACACAGCGGGGGGCTGACAGGCAGTTAGAAGAAGAAACAGATGTGGAGTCGATGTGGTGTGAGGACTGTGTTTGACCTGCAATATAGCTAACATCAAAATCAATCTACCCACTGTAGCTGGTCCTCCACCCCTTCGCTACCTCCCCCTTGTACACCTACAACAATATATTATTCCTTCCTTCCTCTGCCAGACTCGTCTTTTTGCTGTATCTCTTTACCCATCCTTATTCCTCTCGTATAGCTCTCTCCCCGCTTCATCATTTTATAGTATCTTTTCTTCCTCACTGTGCTTTATGGTTTCCCCATTTTATTTCATGCACCCCCCACACCCCCTTATCTTTCACCTGCCTTTGCTGTTCCTCCCTTCCTTCATCATATTGGTCTAGTGTTCTGAGACGACTAAATATCTACCCGTCCTTCCATCCTTTCACTGTGGCATGTATCTGTGTGGCGTGTCTATTTATTAATTTCCTACATAGCAAATACCAGCAGTTTTGTTGGCTTGCTTCTCCCTCCCTCTCCTCATCATTATGAGAAAATAATGAGCTGGTTGGTCTGTGTTACTGGACAGGGGGAGGAGGGGAGAGAAAGGAAGGGCATGTGGGAGTAGCAAGCCAGGTGCCCTGGATTGTTTGCCTGGGAAGTTCTCTTCTCTTTCTGCCTTACCCACTGTGGCCTCATTTATCTAAGGATGTGGCTGCTTTTACTGTGTATTATTAAAAAACCTAAGAAAGCAATCATTCTGCAGAAGAGGAGGCAAGAGAAACCATTAGGAGCACAAGGGCGCTCTGCTAATCATTACCTGAGACTTGCCCAGGGCTGGCGGCTAGGAAGCAGGTTTATGATTGTCTCCCATGGCCCACAGTGTCTTACACGGGGATTTTTCAAATGCTTCCCTGGTTATGGACATTCAGAGGAAAATAAAGCATTAAGCTAAGCATTGAAGTAGGACATTAAAAAAAAAAAAAAAAAGGATATAAGTTGGTGAGAAAGCCCCCACTACCTCTTCTAGCCTCGTGGTCCCACTGCATCAGTCACTGGCTTATTACTGCTGCCATCTGCTCACCGTTCTTCGTAGCCTCAGACCATCTCCTGCAGGCTGGTACCACCGCTGCCTCCCGCCCAGTCACAGACATTGTCCCTGATCCCACATCCTTTTCCCTAAGCCTATTATGGCTTCGCTGCCTTCCTATGCCCTTCCTATCCACGTTCCCAAAGTGATGTCTATCACAGCAGTCACCAAGAGCCCACTTCAAGCTCGCCCGTGCCATCTGTGCTTTGACAGCCTCCTTTAACCCTCTGCAAGTGCTAGTGAGCACCTGTCAAGGAGAAAAGTGAAGAACACACCTCAATACTCAGTGGTAGCTCAGCAGTTAACTTAAAGTTGACCAGGCAAAAACTTAAGGTGTTAAGCAAAATATTTTTTTATTCCCTCCCCTTAAAATTGGCCTGAAATATCATGACAAGCATTATTTATCTTATTAAGTACACTACATTAACCTTGCAAATATGCTAATGCACAAAAGGCGCTGCCTTAGCAGCTTTTCAGAATAGGAAATTAACCATGTTCATCAGGAAGCTTTTAATTATTATTATTTCTTAAATGCTGGTGTAATGCAACAGTGCTCCTTCTGCCAGGGGCGCCAGAGGAGAAGGATGAGGGACATATGCCACCGTCCTCACAGCTGCCCCTGCAAAGGCCGTGTGGGTATTCCTACCTGAGCTAGGCATTAAGGAGCTGCTCTGCTCCCCAGCTGCACCACCGGCACAGGCGAGGGAAGAGCTGGAAGATCCAGCAGGCAGGGAAGGGATGACTAAGCTGGGTGCCGTCACCGAGGTATTGCTCTGGCACTGCAGAGGACGAAGGCAGGAGTGCTGGGGAACGACTGCAACAGCAGAGGGAAGGGGCTGCCTGCTTGGACCAGCGTGTCCGAACACCCGGTGCAAGCCCTGATCGAGGAGAGCACGGAGAGCCTGACAGCCGTCTCACTTGGCGCTGGCTTTTGAAAACAACATGCTTGGCTTAAACAAGGTGTCTTGAATCCCTGCCTCCCTGTGCAGTCTGTGGCGAGGGAGAAGTGCCCCAGGGGGCCACTCATCCCAGCCTCAGACCAGTACGATGGTTGCCTTCTACCAGTGCCTTCGGCTGAGAGCCCAGCTCCGACGACAGAGCTGGGGCAGTGCCGGTGTGTCTGAAGTGGTCCCTGTGGCGGTCAGGGTGACAGCGAGATGCACTCCTGCACGCTCTCAGCTGCTGGCAGAGGTTTGAGCTGGTGCCATCACAATTTCTTGTCCCAGGGACATGGCCACACTAGATGCTGAGTCTGGCACAGACCAAGCACACCTCCTCTCTGCCTAAGGGCACTGCGCTGTAACAGCACATGAGCATTGTGGCACAGCAATGCAGAGCATCACCACTGAAGACCCTCCTGCTTTTCAAGGAGTGCTTGCTGCTGATTCACTGCCCTCCTCCAGGGCTTGCCCTCAGCATGGTCCTCCTGGTTCCCTTCCCCATGATGACAGACATACTCTGCCTACACCTCCTCCCTGGCGAGAAGCAATGAGAACAACATTTGTAAGCAAGGCTGCACAAAACCTACTCCCACTCGCTGGAAAGCTGTGATTCTCCCAGCTCACCCTGCTCAGTGCCCGATCCGCAGTGAATCGCCACCTCAGCAGGCTGCGGCAAGGGCCATGCTGCTCCTTCCTCCACCCCGACAGCCCTCGCTGATGGGTTTCCAGCGTTGACTTTGGTTCTGCATCCCTTAGCACGTGCCGGCTGCCACTGCTGCCTGTGGCTCCTCGCAGGGCAGGCTC
>JAVJGJ010000057.1:5705489-5730852 GCA_035590215.1 Microhierax caerulescens | reverse complement strand
TGTTTTTTTTTTTTTTTTTTTTTTTTTCCCCTCCTTCCCAACAAGGAGGACAATCTGCTCCAAGAGAGGAAAAGAGAGCAGAAGATCATTTGTACAGAGCACCCCTGTTTCAAAGAAAGCCTAAGGAGAGCAATGCAGTCCCTTCTGATTTGAAAATAACCTTCCTCTTGTGGTCATGTTCCCAGCTGGCATCACCCTGGCCTGCTCTGAAGGCAGCCAGAGCAATTCACACCGGTCGGGAATCTCACCTACTGCATTAATGGGGTTCCCTGGAGATGCTGCTTGGTACGTGGTCCCCTAGCCCAGCTGCTCTGCTCAGCATGGGATCCCACCAGCCCAGAAGTTCCTTCTGTACTGGTGAATGAGCCAAGGCTCCTGCTCTGCCCAAGCATCCTGGCTAACTCTGCAGGCTGATTTGGGTTCGTAGTCACGCACTGTACCCTCAGACCCCAGCTGAAACAGGCTGCTTGTATCTCCTAACCCTCCAGCTGACTGGCCTGTGGTCATGCTTCCCAGCCACCCCCCTCCTGCATCCAACATTGCCTGCTGCCCAGACAGAGCAGCAGCACAGAGAGGTTCCCAACCTTTAACTCCAGCCCCAGCTTCTCTCAGCTTCTTTCACCACTCAGCTTTTCTGCACTGAGCTGTGAGAACCCAGTGATGGGAAGGGATTGGCCTGCCGGACCCTCTTGCTAGGCAAGGAATGAATGCTTCTTCCCTCTCTCCCCAGGACACAAAAATGACCTATTCTCCAACATGCATCATATATGGGTTCAAACACTAACAGTCAATCCTTCCCAACACAAAGGCAGTAAAGGAGGATGAAATGGAAGAGGAAAGAAAAAAAATAGGGCTATGGAAGGCTTTTTTTAAAAGCAAAGCCCCCAGCCCAGCATCTCAGTGGTGCAATCTCAGAGGCCATTAAAACCAGGCTACAAACTAGCAGCAGGGGAAAGGGTATTAAAAACCCTCTTTTTGTGGAAATAATAGACAATATTTGGCCAAAATTCCAGGAAGGAAGGTTGGGGGGGGGGGGGGAACGGGACCAAGAGAGTGTGCACGTAACAAACTCCAGGCAGTTTGTCAGAGCTCAGGTCTTTTTTCCCAGCTTAACCTACAGTCTGCAGACATGCTGACTGGGATGTAGATGGTTCAATGTGTGCGTTGTGTGAAGCACAGGCAGCAGGGCCAGCTCGGTCCCTCGTGTAACTCTGCCAACATGAGCAGGAACCGATGAGACACCGTGACTTCAGCGCAGCTGCGTCGTGGTGAGCTCAGGAGCGAAGCACACACGTGAAGGTTGCAACTAGATCTGTTTTCCCATTGGAGAGAGCACATGGGAGTGACATTTTCCACCCCACCCCCACCCCTGTCATTTTGCTTTGCCAAGAACATCCTTGAAATAGATGGAGATTTTTCGTAACAAAAAGAGGATAACTGGGCTTGCCATAAATCTCTGTGATGTATTTTCAGCAGTCCCTGCTCCCGGGGTGGCTCAGCTTGGGTGGCACTTCCTGAGTTGAAGCAATAGTGTATATACTATTACACTATTATATACTATATACGGAGTGCCATGCAGGTAAAACCAAAGGTAAAACTAGGGCACCGCACAAAATAATTGTTCCATTTTCAAACAGTCACCATTGATGGCTCAGCTGTCACGTAGCAGCCAGAATGACTTCCATAGTTGCTGAAGGTGATGGGGGCAGATGGGAACTGCACTGGCAGTAGCACAAATCCATCTGTGGCCTGGCCCAAAGGCAGAGAACTGGTTTCATACCTGTTTCCCTCCTACAGCCGAGAATAACTGGCTGCCAGGCCACTTCCAGGTTTAAGCCCCAGGATGGGAAATGGGCAGACAATCAGTTGACATCTGCTGATTTGATGGGATCATGAATGCCTTCCTGTACCTGCATCACCTACAGACTGTGAGTTGTAATCAATGGATCACTAATGTATTTACCTGACAAACTGGAAATCCACTGGAAAGGCTGGAGGAGGACAAGTATGGAGGAGTGAGGGCAAGAGGGATGTGGGCAAACTGGAGAGAGTCTAGAAAAGAGCAGAATGACCAGATATCTAGGAAATACGAGCTATGAGGAAAGGCTAAACCAGTGGGACCTGCTTAGCTTAAAAGGCTGAAGGAGGACACCACAAAAGTGATGAAATCATGGGCAAGGCTTCCATGAAATAAAGTAACAGATGATTGCATCTGACCCACGACAGACAGGACAAGAAGGTATGGTCTCAAACTACAACAGGGAAGAGTCAGAACTCAGGGAGCATAGCAGGGGCTATCGAGCACGGACATAAACTGTCCTGGGAGCTTGAGAAGTCTTTCAAAACAAGCTGGAGGAAGAGTTATCAGGAAAGACTTGAGAAGAGCTGATCTTGCCATTATGCAGGGACGCGGACTAGCTAGCTTGTGAGATCCCTTCCAGACTTTTGTTCCATTCATCCACTGTAAGATGATCATTGTGCCCCCATGATGTATTGACAACAGCAGAGCCCAGGCAGCAGCCACCAGCCGCCAGCGTTGGACGGGCGGTGAGGGCACGACAGGGAGGAGGAAAGGAGGGGAGCAGCCCATCAGCCTTGTTACAAATAAAATTGCAGTGATACTTCAATGCACTCCATCAAAGTCACACGTAAAGGACTTCCTCGTCTCCATGTTGGCTGCAGCTTAGCATGCATTCACGCTGAGCTGCTCTGAACCTGCACCAGTGTTGCCCTCACCCGTGGCTCCTCCAAGCCCAGCCTAGCCAGGCAGGGGGACCGATGCCGTGATGGAGTGCTGTGGGACTGCATCCAGCGCCAGCTGTGCTAAGTCACAGGACATCACCCCAGCTGGCCAGCGACTTTGCAAATAGGTGGAAATCCTCCTTCCCAGACGGCCTTTCACAGGCAGGGAAAGGGAGGAGGAATAACACCATTACGAGTTTGTTGTAACTGGGGTTGTGCGTGACACCTCCAGCTAACAGAGGAAAAGGCTCTTACCGAGGAAAAGGGCCAGGGTGGGCCATCCCTGCTTTGTCTAATAGCTTATTGTCAGATTGTCAGCTGTCACAGGTCAAAGTCTTCTCTCAGATCCCAACCAAGTAGACATACCCATTTCCACCTGTGTTATGACCTGAACTTGATGGTCAAGCAAGCTCTGATGCATTGTGTATGAAGATAGGGGTGACAAAGAAAAAAACCCTCTGCCCTTGAAGAACAGGGTTCTGTTTATGACAGCAGCAACTTTTTTTTCAGGTAGCTGAAGGCTTCTCAGTTTCCTACGTGGCATTAAAAAGTGAAGCTGCCGTCTCTGAGGTGAAAAACTCGTTTTCTGATCATCTGCAAATAAAAGCCACTGCAGTCCAAGCCCTTTCTTGTAAAAGCAACGGGGTTTTAACTGCAACGTGATGGCCAAGGTCCCAGGTAAGGCTGTAGTTACTTTCTGCCTCTCTTAAATTTACCTCAGCAGTTTAAGATGGGGCATGGCACACATCACTGAAGACAAACGGCTGCTGTGTCAAGCCACGGAAACGGGCAAAGCAAGCCCTACGCAAACAGCTTCTCTAGTGCCCTGCCACGGAGCCAGCCAAATGCCGGGGCCTGGATTGAAAATTATGAGTTGGATCCTAAAATGGAGCAAAATGACTGTGCTCCAAGTCAGCACTGATTTATATCAGCCAAAATCTGGCCCGCTGATCTCAAATGGGATCAAATCATTGGAGTTTCTGGACTCTCTAACACCCACCCTGATCTGTGTACACGAATGAGAAACAGCATGCTCACAAATATGTCAGCTCATGGATACGCACAGATTGCAGGGACATCTGGCTGACAGAAACTTTACGGGATGTAGAACTTGTGGCAATGGGAAGAAATCCATTTTCTGATTAAAAGGTTAGATACTGTAGGAGGAAAGGTACTTGCAATGAGCCTGTTGAACAGAGGCCTCCGTGGGGAAGGCGCAAAAAGCTCACCGTTAGCCCGTTTCTGTTAATGAGTTTTGATATAATTCCGCCTGAGTGTGCCTAATTCTTGCCACAGCAGCTTGAGCCATACATAACAGGAGCAGGTGCTGTGAAAGCTTCTCCAAAGCCTCCACTAAATCTACTCCCTCCTGTCCTGCACCCCCAGGCTCCCTACAAGAGCTCTGCCCCTGCTCCTCAGCCTTTCTCCACCACTATCTAACCACCCCATCACGCTGAAGCGTTAAGATGCTCTGCTTGCAGCTACCACATCCACACCAAGCCAAGAACCCATTTTCAGAGCCACAGATGGAGGGGCTGCCTCCAATTCCAGTGGCCTAAACTTTCCAACGGGATTTTTCAATTTGCACAATCACCTATTCGGTTGGCCTGTCTGCCTGATTAGTCCTCGGTGCTTATATGCAGTTGGTGTGTATAAGCAAGCAGCTGCTGAAAGAAGAGTTAAGAATCATTTAAATCATTAGGTTTTCATCAGAGCTCATTCTGCTTCTGGAGTGCCCTGGAAGCATCTGTTAATAAAGGGAGGGGGGATGGCGAATAAACCCCCTCTCCCTTGTGTTGAGATATCTTTCTCTATCCAGCTGCACCCAGAATGAAAGAGCTATCAAAGAAAGCTCCCCCATTAGCCATCAATTCAGAGCAACTTCAATCAGTCAGTTCTGCTGGAGCCTGTGGGAATATCTCCCCAGCAGCCTCCTACATGCTGCACTTGAGTGCTCAGAAAGAGCCACATTAAACCTGCCTGCCATCAATCCGGGGGCCTCCTCCTCTGTAACTTAATGAGCTGAGCTGGTTGGCATCACTGACAGGGAGCTGAGGAGTTAAAATGAAAGCGGGAGTGCAAGCCCCGCTGGCTGGGAAGGTGTGCAGGCACAAGGGCAGCAGCTGAGCCACTGGCCTTCCTCTAAGGGCCTCTCTGCAGGGCTGGGGCTGCTTCTGAGCTGCTGCTGGTCCCTGAGGGGGTGAGAGGGATGGGGGCAGCAGCTAACGGGGGCAAGCTGCGGGACTCTCCCCTTCCCAGGCTGACAATCCTTGTTGGCATGGTCTCTCCCCCTTAGCCCTGGCTGCACAGTCCGGGTGGGGAGAGGTGACGTTCTCCCTCATCCCTGTGACGTGACCTCCTCTCAAGCCTGTCCTTTTTGCTATTGCCATGTGGCATGCCTGGTGACGGAGCCTGGCATGGAGAGGCCATTCCCGTTATCTGCTGCGCTAACAAGGGGGCAGGTGGCTCTCTCTTCACATGTGCTGCTTCCCCAGCTGGCACAAATCCTCTCTGTTTGTCATGCAGCTGGAGGATGCCTGAGCCGTACAAAACCAAACAGAGAAACTGTGTCTTTCCCAGACATTTTTAAAGACCAGAAAAATATATGGCTTGAGACGCAGGGCTTCTCTCAGACCTCGCCTCCAACCAGATTGGGAAGGACAAAACTAAAGCAACTTGCAAATGTATCCTACACCCACCTACCATTTGATCTCACTCCAGTTTAGGGATTGGACCTGCCTGCCCATCATCCACCCTGGTGACCCCCAAGGCACCTTTCTTGACCATGGCTCCTGGCAACTGCCAGATCCTCAAGAGCAACTTCACTGCTGAGTTAGGTTTTTCTTCTCTTCCTTGTCACCTACTAGATAATTTTATTTCCTTTTTTTTTTTTTTTTTTTTGGGGGGGGGGGGGGGTGGGGGGGTGGTTACTATTGCTCAAGGGAGCTTTTCCAAGAGAGGAGTACCTCCCCTTTTGAATGCTACTTGAAAATTGTTCTTCCCATGTACCAGGGTCTATACTATCAAGTGGAAGGAGTGTTCTGATGTGAACAAGGTAGTTACAGATTGAGCACTGACCCACAAAGTTGCCTAGACCTGCTTTGTGGAGTAGATCTATTGCTTCAAAAACCTAGGTAAGAACATGAATTATCAGGAAGTTGCAAAGCAACATTTGACGAGGTATGTCTTCCTCGCTTGGATTGTAAGGCTTTCACCCTCAAAGTAAGTTGTTCAAGGCAAGAAGCTGTGTATGGCCACCTCTACAAGCACAGCAGCATTTTTTCCTTGATGCTTTTGTGATCTGAGTGCTTGAGAGGAGTTAGCAGTTCAGCATGACCAGCAGGAGAGGGCTTGCTTTGGTGGTTGGTAGTCAGATGCCTCAAATGATGGTGAGATATGTTGTATAGTAAGTATGCCCCTCCTGTCACAAACACTTCCATCATCTCTGCGCTTGCTTGGAAGTAGCAGTCCTTCTTCAATCTGCTTCTTTCCTCCAGGCAGGGAAACATCTTGGTGAAGCTGTCAGAGACTGCGTCAGTGGGGAAGGGCATGCGGAGCTGAGCCATGTCAACGTGTCATTGGCAAAGCAGCACATTGTGTCTCACATCTCTCAGTGCTCTGGGCTTGTGTGTGTGCGCAGAACAGATCGAAAGGAAGGGGACAACATTGACCCTACAATCTGTAGAGCAAACATGAAGGCAGCCACCCATTCTTGCTGGAGCTTTGATGCTGCTCAAAGAGTTCTTTCATCAATAATATCGAAGGATACCAAGACATCAGGAAGCACTAGCATGGAGCCTTGGCTTCCATCCATGCCTAGAAACAGGTCACCCATCAGGATTACAGCTTGGCTGTGTCCATGTCCCAAGCCTGATCACGCCGGGGTCCAGACAGTGGAGAAGGTTAAGCACTACTGGACTTAGCTCACTGCTCACCTTTCTCTAGGCACTCACTCTGTAAGGTCACAGTGGGAATAGGGTGATATTTAATAAAGGAGCAGACTGACAGCAGACCAAATCCAAAGCTTTCAGCTCAAGCCCTGACAAGGAGCTCTGCTCTCTCACCTCGCATCTGCAGGTGGGGCAGGAACACAGTTTAGCGCTGCCCTCCCTGACCAAGGGAGGGGGAAATCAGCAGGACTGCTCCATGCACTGGCTGGAGGATGCAGCTGACTGCGTGTCCTCTCAGCATCCAGAAAGGAAGGATGCTCCATAAACATCATGCAAGGCCCTTTCAGGAAGGTACTATTTGTAGCAGTAGTCCCAAAGAAGCCCATATGGCCAGCACGTGAGCAGTTTGGTTGGCCAGAGGGTAACTGTGGGTGCTGCAACAGGAGAGCGCTTAAGGTACTTGTGCAGAATCCACTCTGTCCTGCAGCCGGTTCCTGCCTCAGCAAAGTGCCCTGAAACTCTTGTTAAGTCTCTGCTCTGGGGAACTCCTCCCCAGTAGCACATCTTGGGGACAACAGAGTAGGTGTGCCTCGAATAAGTGCTGGCCAGGATCCTCAGAGACTGTCCCTGCCTCACCTAGACTTTGACTTCACGTTTCACCTCCCCTCTTATGCTGCCTGCTCAGGGACTGCAAGGGGTCTACTGACCATATTCACACTGCTGCTCTTGCTCTGTTCCCACTGTATCCCTACAGGTGGCAGACTGAAAGGATGCAAAAAGATTAGAGTAGAAGCAATTAGCAGGGAGGCCCCAGTATACAAGTGCAGACATGTTTGTTTGTAAATGGTATGTTCTACAGAAGGCATTTCCTCTCCTCCCCAGTGGCAGTTGCACCTTGCTGGTTGCTAAAGGTGTTTTATTATTCAAAATGCATCAGATGAGTAAGAAGAAAAGGTTAAAAAGTAATTTCACCACTGATAACATCCACAAAGAAAAAATAAATATAACAGATTCACCCCGTCCCCTAAACACCTTTCACTGTCCATGGGATCTTCAAGGTCTTGTAGTCATGAAAATGATTACACCGCTGCTACCGCCACCAATGCCTTGCTGGTGCGTTTCACTTGGCATGCATGTGGAAGCCTGTCAGTGGAATATCTCCATGCTCACACATTCATTTACATGCAACAGTCTGTTTTGTTTGCAGTTCAAGTGCCCAATTGTGCACAGGCCTTTCAGCATCTCTAGCTTTCTGGTTAGGATGTATGATACAGCTCTTTCAAATGCGCAGTAACAGACAGCTTATGCTGGTGTCAGACTGGGTAGATATAATCATTGATTTCTGTATTCTCTGTATTGTTTAGCTTGCATTCAAATGATTCTATTAGGGGTATTAGGGCTGGTCTACAACTACTTTGGGTATCCATATAGTAACAGGCTGATTAAGAATAGGAGGCTGTGGTCAGGCAGCTCTCACGCCAGGCGTAAAGTCTGAAGACACTATCCCTTCCCCGTGCTTACTCTTAACTCTTGGAGATTACTGCTCCCACTGATTGTGCCAGCTCCTCTTAACTGCACTTCAGGCAAAAAGCCAACAGCAACCTCAGCTGACTTTACACCAAATGAGAGAAGTTTGATACCACCCCCTCCCGTGCCCATACAGAATCACAAACTTCAGCAGGGAGATGGTTAAAAACAAAAAGAAAAAAACTCAACTGATGAAAGAGGTGGGGGCAGCACTCTTGGACCTGATGCTTATAAAGTTAATATCTGCAACATATCTGTGTATATACTGGGATAGGGATAGTCTTTTCTTGCTCCTGTTCTGCTGCACTGCCAGTGCTGCTCTAGCACAATGTGCAGTAGGTGGTGATGCACTGCTTTAACTACACCTATGCCATTAAAGTGGCACAGCTTTACGTGTTCATGAGGCCTCAACTAACGAGGGCATTAACGACAGCTGTAAAGACTCGGGCCATACTGCTTTATCTCTCCACAGTAACTTTAATTCCACGATCTCAAAGCACAAGACAAATGCAACAAATAAACCTTCCCAACATGCACCAATGCACGTGAAGTATTAGGGCTGGTTTAATTTTCACGGCAAAGATCGTACATGAATAATGAATCCTTTTATTATGCTCATGAATTATCTGTGAGCGGGCTGTGAGCTTTATGAACATGTCTGCTGCTCAAAAAATTTTAATGAACAGTTAACGTTAACAAATGTCACCGTACTGGATTACACCAAAACTCTTCACCCCAGCAGTTTGAGGTTTGTGACCAGTGACCTGGGTCACAGGACAGCATTTAGCCTCGCTGGTGGAAAAATGGGAACCTCATTAATGAGGATGATTATGAACGGACCATATTTGTTCACACTTGCGCCCTGGCTTCCAATCTCATTTGGACAAGTGAACAAAGAGCAACCACACACCAGGCTTAGCATGAGCAAAACCTTATATACCATACATATTGAGAACAGGGAATAAAAAAAGGTCATGAAGAGAAGCAATTAGTTGTTTGAGACACTCTCGACTGTCCTTGGACACCAGCCCAACTGCTGTTCCTAATCTTTAGTAAGTATCTTTATCTGTGTTCTACAGATGGAGTAAGTGGCACACAGGGGATGGGAGTAACTTCCCAGGGACACCTGTTCAGACCAACTTATTTAATTCCCTACCTACTCTGTATCATGTCTCCAGCAAATGGACGAGGGTCCTCAGTTCGCAAAGCAGAGCTAGACATCTCAGTTGAATGAGCCCTCTAAGGGGATTTCTTGTTTGAGATGATGAAGAAATAGCCTGAGGTTGGTCTGTTTCCTTCCAGTCAGGCACTTCCTTCCTCTGTTGAATCCAAAATCAAGAAGCATCTGGGCATGTAAAAAGGAGTGATCATTGCAAGGGACACTACCCCCCAAGCTTTCAAATCTTCTAGAAAATTTGTGCTTGAAATCACCAGCTGTGTCAAAGTTCTGAGTCAGTTCTTATGCCCACATCCACTCACTGTATCCAAGGTGGGGATTAAATACATCAGCCTACTGAAACCCAGGAAGAGAAAAAACAACCGTACGATTCTCAACTAAAATGCAATGCGGAGTGCAGGAATAACAAGACCAGCTCCCCTGAAAGCTGAATTTTACCTTGGACAAGCAATAGCTGCATAGCCTCAGATTTGCTCACTGAAAAGTAAGAAGGCCAGCAGAACAGAGCTAATTAGAACCATCTTTGTAGAATGAGCTGGAGCCATTTTCTTTCAAATCTAGGCCCTTCTCTAGGTCCTTATGCCATACCTTCTATTGTTAAACCCATCCACCCTCCTCCTGCTCCGCTGCAATTAGAACCCAGCATTTCCTTTGAATTAGCACATCAACATTCCCCTGTCCCAACTAGAAACAGTTTTGCCTCAGGGCACTGAAAAATATTCACTGGCAGCAGCACTCTCTGCCGTAGGCTTTACCTTGTTATTTCATCCTCATCACACAGCTCTATTTAGTTTTCCCAGGGCAGTAGGCAGGCGCAATGGAAATCAGAGCTATTCCTTACCAGGGAAGCCTGATTTCCAGCTCTTTGGGGGAAGGCTCCCCACACAAAGTTAGCTTACACGTAGACGGAACACGAGAGGCACTTGCATCTTTCCTTTGGTCCCTGGCACCCAGTTTTTAATCTTTGTTCACGCTGAGAATACAAATTGTTGTGCCAAAGGTTCATTCATGTAAATAGTCCACACTGCACGTTCCTTGGAACTCCAGTTTCTCTGGGGTCTCCAGCCAGAACCATGGGGCTGTGCTGAACTGGGGGCACTCACTCCCACCACACCAGACTGCTGGTGGGAACCCACAAGGACATAAAAATCCCAGGGCAAAATTTCCACCATAAGACATCCTGCTGCTCGCATGCACTCGTGCAACTTCAGACCATACCTCGCCTGCAGTTTCTTAATTTTCAGCTCACGGTGGATCGAGTCACATTGATTTTTATGGATAAGTAACCAATCCACAAAATCAAACGAAAGTGAACACAATCATTCCAACAACTCCTCCCATACTCCCTCCCCAAGGACGGAAGCCAGTAGCAAAAATCTCACTGTGTGAAGTACAACTTAGATTCACACCATTCACATGCTTCAATCCTGGCCGTTTCTGAGACCAGACAGGTGCTTCTGCCTGTAAATAACCTGACACTGCGGACTGCCAGGGGTGAGGGGGACCAGACTGAGATGAGGAAACTGAAAGATAGGTTTGTTTAATACTTAACGCAGGAGTACCTTCTATAGTTTAAAGGAAGTGCCCTTTATTATAGTATTTCATCCAAATGCATACCCTCAGGCCAGCCACCTCATCTGTCCTTGGATGACCTCAAAATTGATTTTTCCCAAATCAAGCTCAGATTGAACTTCCAGGTCTCCAAGCTTTCATCCTGGCTAAATGAGCACATTCTTAAACGGAACAAGAGCATGAGCAATTTCTCTTGAACACCGAAACTAAGCACATGGAAAATGAATCTCTTCTGTTCTTCAGTAAATTAATCACAGGATCTTTTATTTTCCAGTCTCACCGTTTACTCTGTGAGGAATAACTCAAACCCCTTGCATTCGGCAGCTAGGCAAAGCTATTAGGAACCCAGTATGATTCAGTATATCGTTATGCCAATGTCAGGATACTGTAATTCCAGCGTCAGGACTCCTGGAGAGTGAGTCCCGTAACTAATTCAAAAATGAAAGGATACCTGCTCCTCTGCTTCCTACGCCCTGCTGTCTCTAAGCAATTACTTACGTGCCAGCATCATTGTAAATCTGTGCTTTAGTATACTATGAAAAGCAACTGAAGTTTTGCAGCAACTTAAACATAGAAACACTTATTAATACCTGCACTTACACTGAAGGGACTTGGGTCTGCTTTGTTCGAGTGATGAGATCATTTGCAGAGCTTTCTAGTCAAGGTGAACCTGACTGACAGGTCACTTAGGCTTTCAGTTCATCCCAGCAGCCTGCTGACGTATCTCAAGTGTTCCTTGGAACATTGCCGTCCTCTGCCAAGCAAAAAGGCAGTACCTAGTGTTTTATTCTTGCCTTTGTAAGGCTGGTGTTCAGACACGGAGATAAGGCCTTCTCCCCAAAACTCCTGCCAGCTGAAGGCAGACTTTCACATGAGTTAGGCTGGACTTTGGTGAAGATCTGAGCTGAACCTTTTATTCGATTCTAGTTACCCCTCCTAATCAATACACAACAGCAGGCTCACACCTTGAAACAACTCAGAGCATCAGGTAAACTCTTCCCAGGGCACATGTTTAAAAAATATTTTCAGTGTCTTATCAACGCATCTCAATGCCCATGTGGTTCTTTCCCTGTTGCGCAAGGACCCGCTCACTACCTATACCAAACTTTGTTTCACAATAAAGCAAGGAGGTGCTTTGATAACGTTTCGTGGATGACGAATGGAGACAGAAAAAGATGAAAAACTATATTCTGACCAGCTAGCAGGACAGCTGACATGGAGCTGAGGGTGTGCTGGGCATCGACGATCAGGAAAGGAGTGAGCAAACCAGAACTCCTGCCCTGCAGGGCTGTCACGCCTGGCTCCCTCCACAGTCAATGGGAGATGCCACTGCCACAGCACACACACAGCCAGAGCGTGCAGCACATCCAGTGATTTAACAACACACAGCCAGAGGAATGGAGCAAGTAAGCTCATTTTTTTAAGTGACTCATATTTCCTAACAGGTAGAAGTCTCCCCATGACATGAAACACCGTTCATCCTTCCCAAGTTAGTACAATGCTTTCCAAAGTGCTTTATTTTATTATATTGACAGCGTCCTGCTTTGAAAAGCCTTACATGCTCTGGAAAAGAGTGACTTAGAAGCTGTAGAAACACAGTTATCACCAGTGTATTTGGCCCTTTCCCTCGATAGTAACTGGTCAGTTAACCCCCCATCACAATAAGCGCAACTGGAGTTGTCTGCTGATAGATATCCTGCGGTCAGGGCTCTTGGAGCAATGGGTTAAAGATTCAAAAGGATCTCTCTGAAATGTAAACTTGTAATGGCTGCAGTACAGTGCAGTGATGTAAAATCAATGCAGATGCGAGCTTTAACGCAAAGGTAATGGGGAGGCACAGACATAAATAAGGAAAACTACGAGCGAAGAAAGGGCTGGTAATAGAGGAAAGCACAAAGCGAACACAAGGTGCTGTCATTTAGGATAAATAATGCTTAGCTCTGGCACAAGGTTTTTCAGACATGCAGCCCAGAGGTGCTCTAAAGATGAAATACCATTTTATGGTTGAGGAAACTGAGGCACAAAGAAGGGGTGCTGTTTACGTGGGATCATATATCCCATGCCAGCTGCAAAAGCAGACTTCAGGCTTCTCAGCTTCCTATTCCAAGCCCTGCCGTGCTATACTAAAATGATTTGTTCTGCCATTCCTGCAGCCTTTCTCCAGATACTCTTTACTGGCGGACAATAAACTCAGCTTGCTGCTAAGGTATGGCTTTCCTTGGTCAGGAGGGCTACGCCTGTACTGATGTACTCCTGTCCCACACTCCCCCTTTTCTTTATTTTCAACGTGTACACGGGTACAAAAAGGTTTGTTACCTCGCTCAATGCAGGCACCTTTGCATAAGGCACGTGTCACAGCTGAATGCACACTGGAAGGGCTTAGATATGTATTTGAAAGGAGGAACATACAGAAGTAAACCCTAACGTCTATTTTTGCCCTTTAACATTTTAAACCACCGTTTTGTTCCCAGATTACTGCCGGCTTTCAGATAGGCAGGCCACACACAGTGCTCCACTGCCCTTGTCCTCCTCTACAGCCCAGCAAAACACTCCAGCCGAAGGGTACCCAAGAAACACCGGCTTTTCGCAGCTATGTACCATTCAAATGATCTTCCACAAGGGAAAATATTTCACTAGAAAATATCGTTACAAGTTCAAACCTATCTTTGAAAACACTCATTAAAAACCCCCGAAACATCTCCATTTTGCATTTATCTCTTGTCCTTTGTCCACCTCCCCGTTCTATTTGATGCTGAATTCATATACGTTTATCTTTTATCACCTTTGCTTTACCCTACAGCTCACTTTCTCTGTTCTAGCTTATCTAACACCTTCTTTAATTTCTGAAGTTGTTGTATAATAAATGGACAATTATTAGCTCATTCAAAAATGGAGATGTTCCCAAAAATTCAGAAGTGGGAAGTGTAAATATGCACACACACACAAAGTACATATGGCATTATCATCTTACCGCATTTAGTGATGAGGAATAAAAAAGATGTACAGGAAAAGAAATTCTTCAAAGTCCCTTTTTAAGGTATTACAAAACCAAAGAATATGCTCCATTTTTAATTTTGCAAACCAGAAATAGCTTCCAAAATAAATTAATACTTTTAAAAAAAAAAAAAAAAATCACCTGTACAGTTTCTCTTAACCTAAAATAAACATAAGCACCACTTATCTGTCATCATCCATTGTTTCTGTTTCCAGCTTGCTGGCAGCCTGCTACAAGTCCCTCTTGGGATTTTGCTTCTCTCTCAAAGCTAGGTAAGTGTTACTCTCCTACTTCTCTTGGTATCTAATCCATTATTTCTGGATTGAAGATTTTATGCTTTTCTCTCAACACCTGTCAAAGGCATTTCCTTCTCCAAAGCCACCATCCTCTCTTTTCCAATTAGTCACTTCCATTCATTACCTAATCAACCCACAAATAGATGCTGATCGCTTTCCTGGGGAGGCAGCGGTAGAGGTCCAAGTGGTGAGAAAATAATCTCTTTGAATATAAAATTCCGTAGCAAATATGAAACCCCCCACTTGCTCAGATTCTCTAGGGTTCAGAGGCCTGCCTAAATAAAAATCAGTTTTCCAGGGATAGTCTATCAGTTTTTATAGTCTATCCACAGCTCTAGAAAGTTATTGTTAGCACCTGAAGGGAAGGTGACCACTTAAAAGAAATGCTCTGCTTCAGAGACCCAAAGGGTGTTTCTAATGCTGTCTTATCTTTCCAACAGCTTGTGATGCCACGGTTAGGTTTTGATTGATTACCCACTTCTCTAAGTCTCACACCGTGACCCTGCTAACGCTGAGAATACTTTTAAATCATCAATTTCTTCCATGGTTCTTGGGACAGGCCCCTATAGAATGCTCCTGAACAGTCTGGAGACTTTTACGAATGGCCTCATAGGTCTGTTGAAAATGCTTTTGCTGGAATATCTGTAGCCATGCAGCAGGGAAAATACTCTCAGGTGGGAATATAGGCAGGCTTCTCCTATCCAGGTTGCTGAGCATTCTCCATCACTATTCAGTTATAGAAAAGTATTCGTAGGACACAGATTCTAAATCTCAGTTCTGCCAATATTACTGTAAATCATTGCATACGTCTCAGTGACGTGAACAATACAGTAAGATTATCTGTGGTCCGCAAATAATTTATCATATTTCTTACCACTCAGACATCTCCCTCAAAGTCAGAAGAAGGTCTAGGAGACAGAGAATATACACATTCAACAGCTGCTTTCTGGGTTGTTGGTATGGTAACATGCATCTCTCCTTGATTACCCTTTTCTACTTCTGACTTTCAAGATCATTTGTCTAACATGTGACAAGCCTATCCTAAATCCCAAATTTTAATAAGCTTGGAGTCTTCAAAATACATTAATTCCCAAATTTGCCAATACCCCTTAAAGATCCCAAATTAGATAACAGCTTTTGTATTACGTATATTCACTGAATTGCATTGTCATACAGTGGAAGAAATTAGAAAAAAGACCTGAGATTTGAACCTGCTTAAGCCAACACAGCTTATGTATTAAATGTATCCGTCTACAAGTGACCCCATCCAGAATCATGTGCTCCAATGTCTGAATTCTTTGTCCTGTCAGACTGCCTCAGGGCTTAAACTGCTTGCACACCTCCAGCTACGCTCCCTCCCACGAGGTCCACAGCACTTACCAAACCCAGGCACCAACTGAAAGCACAACCGTGCTTCCACGTTGGTTACGGGGAGATCTTTCACATGCTCCAAGCACAGCACCTCCTTTGGAGCTCGAGATGCTCCATGCTTCAAGCACAGTAGCTGGAGATGCTCCAAAGGACAGACACAAGCTTCCATTCAATTCTTTTCAGTTGTTCATATTGTTTCCAAGGAAGCTGTATTTGTGTAGGGGGAATACACAGAACAGGGGGAGCTTCTAAAAGAGTTTCCAGCTTCTCCTTGCTCCATACCAGCTGTGCTAGGTAGTAGGAGCATCTCCTGTCTTAGGGATGTGGTCGGCTGTAGACATGCAAGAGCACAGTCCCTGCTTGCAGAGGTGCTGGCAGGGGAAGAGGTTTGTTGGACAGACACTCCCAATTTGGATAGAGTTGGAAACAGAATCAGAAATAATGACTCCCTATCTCATGGGTTAATAGCCAAACAGCACACTACTGTAACCACTCTGGGATCCTTGGATGACAAATAAATGGGTAGGCACAAAATATCAGCAGTAAACCCTGACAGCAGCAATTTCTGTCCAGTGAGATGATAGAAACCCAGTCAAGTGATTTGCTCTGCCTTCTAGTGGTGATCCACGCAAAGGTTCAGCAGGAAATCTAGAGATTTTCAGAAGTCAGTACACTTCACAGTTTCAAAGGAGCGCTTCCTTTCACAGGTTCCTGTGAGACCGGGAGATCCATCCGACCTTTCTGTATATGAGAGGATGCACCCTGCTCTCCACCACCCCACAACAAAAGCAAACAACCGTAGCTCAGAGAGAGCAGACAGCTGGCAGCTCTGACAGGTACAGCCAAGAATGGCAACCTAGTCCCACCTTCGACTTGCCAGCATCAAACACCTTGCAGTTGCCCCATTTCTTAAAGCAAGGCTGAGCAGGTTATCAACTGAGTCTAGTTGCAGACAAAGGCAAGAACCTCTCTCTTCAGAAGATCTCATCTATCAAATTTCTCCCCTACTTATACAAAGTCTTCCTTTGTCTGTCTTCTTCCTGATGGGGCTCCTGATCTTTTCCACCTAATAGTTTTTCCACCGAATATATTTGCCTGCACACTAACTTACTTCAGGGCACAGCACACATCCAGCTGCATTTTCTTTTCCAATTTCTATTTTATCGTTTGTAGCAGATGCCATTGCTCCAGAGCAGGACACGTGAAGATACAAAGTTAGACCCTCTAAAAATGCTCACGTTAATGAAGTTAAACAGCCCAAAACACAACCCTTTGGGGTTCCCTTTCTGGATCCATTTAGTGTTTGCTTGAACAGCCTCTGTAACTTGCAAACATTACACTCAGTTTTCTGTTTGCTACATGGGACACTCCTCAGGGCCAGGACCTCATGTCCTCACCTATTTGCTGTGCTTTGTCCTCTCTCTTCGGAGTTACATGAGAAATGGAAAAAAACAAGCAGCATCCACATCGGGGTGTTTGCAGTGGGACTGAAAGCTGTGCATTCCCGGGAACCACCTGCTTGTTTCCCCCCTTCCTTCCCTTGTCCCAACCATTTCCCTCAACCAGCAAAATGCAGGAGGGTGCATTGCTCCCCTCCAGGAATGGAAAGGAAGCTGCCTGCACTTTAGCAGCTGCTGAACACAAATACTTTGCTTGGGTCAAGTGGCTCCTCCCCAGCCCTTCAATGATGTCCTGAGTGCAGCAAAGTTGTTACGCTTCTCTCACCTAAGGCACTCAAATCACGAGTATTTCAATGGGGGAAAGGTGAGCCGGTCTGAACCAGTTTGGAAGAAAGCCAAATGACAGCCCACCCCCAGAACCTGATCTGAGCGGCTTGTGAGTTTGAAGAAGCACCACGACTATATTTTCTGTCACTAGCTTTCATTGCCCTGCTTCTCCATACATCCCACCGGCTGTGTGAAGCTCTCCATGGAAAGGAAAGCTTCTCGGGAAGGGCAGGAGGCCATGCCCGCAGGACGCCTGGTTCCGTGAGCCCCTGGAGAGGGGCCGCAGTGCCCCTGCGCTCCAGAGGAGCATGGGCAGACCACGGGGGAGGGCCACAGCGGTGCCACCAGTGCCCTGGCGAAAGATGGGCTCTTGTTCCAATGGGTGTTACGGGTTCGACACCAAAACTGCCGTGCCACGTTCTCTGGACTGTGCTGCGCGCGAAATCAAACCAGATGATCCCTTCTGCCCTTAAAATTTAGTTACAGTAAAATCTTATCATACTTCCTTTTTTTTTTCCCCCCTAATGTAAAGAATATTTCTTTGCAAAGCCCAGATACAGGGGTTTTTTTCAGTTCAAGAGAGCCACCTTTTTTTTTTTTTGCTGAGAAGATTCAGAGGTCATTGCTCTTCTCTGAGATTTACTACTTTTTGTTACTTGCTCTTTGAGCCATGAGAAAAGAAAGTGTCTGTCTTAAAAGCTGTTCTCACTGAGTAGAGCACAGCTATTCCTGGTGCCTTGCGGAGAATGGCTCCCAGCTTTTTTTAGGCAGCCGTGTCCATTTACAAACCAGAAACACCTCTGTCTGGGTCTGCCGTTTCCCTCTTTTTGAACCTGGTGGTTTGACATGAGTGAGGTTTTGAGCAGCCTAAACAATGCCACCAGTGAGATCATGCCGATGATCTTTAAGACGAAGATTGGCATTGTAGGCTACTGCTTACACCAGGGATCAGCAGCAGCAGCACAAATGCCTGGGAACCTATTTTATAGGTTGATGTTAATGATTTATAGCATTACCTCAGCTGTAGTCTCTCTGGAGCAAACAGTTGAGTGTGTTTTGCTCAAACTTTAAACACCACGACTTCAGCCGGTTGTAATAACAGTCTCCATTCTCATCGTTCCGAATGCAAGGGAGTCAGGTCAGCCAGTCAAAGGTCAAGTAAAGCCTGACTCTTGAGAAATGCGCATTACTTTGTGAGGCAAAGGTGATTTGGCTCAAACCTTTGGCAGGCTGGTAAGGAAACAGCACGTAGATGCTCCACAGGAAACCTTCCCTAGGCATGCTAGGGGCAGGAGCCAGGAGTGATGGACAGGCAGTACCTTGCCTCCACCCCTGGAAGTCCAAACACAGTGGCACCAACAGGAGAATATTTTGTGATTTCAGTGAGGGAGGCCACCATCTCAAAGGGCTGAGAAAAGCAATGGGATTGAACCACACCATTTCTTTATGCCTCTCATGGCGAAGAGGCCAGAACTTCACCTTGTTTCATGTGTGCAAACACAACCCAGACCAAACATGAGCAAGGTTGTCCACACATTCAGTACTTTCCCTGGGAGCCAGCTGGTTAGCTAAGGAGAAGTGGGAACCATGTTAAATGACATCTGTTTATGTATTTATTTATTCATTTTCTATTGAGGACACACTAATCTTCAAAAATTCATCTTCTCAGAAGCTGCAAAATACATTTTCCACTCTTGTTGACCCTTTGGCTTTGTGGAATCGCAGCCTGATATATTATCTGATAATCATATTACATACCTGAGCGCTGCCTTTCATCCATTCCCTGGTGCGGGTTGGTTATGAGTCACACAAAATGAATACCGATGGGGTGGCATTTACACGCCATGCATCCTGGCTGGCTACATACGCGAGAGCATGAAGGTCACCCGCTGAATTGTTTTGTGCTTTAGTCAATATTGTCCCATGTGCTCCAGCAGCCCTGTTTTCAGAGAGCATTATCTAATTGGAAACCAAATCTCTGCATCAGAATGCCAGCCAGGAGGATCACCCAAGTCCTTCCTTTTCGCTGTGCCACATCCACTTGTATTTGATACTAAAAACTTTCATAATTACCAGGAAAAAAAAAAAAAAAAAAAAAAAAAAGTAGTACAAGAGCTTATTTGAACACTGTACACGAGATAGGTGGAAGCTGAAATGGCAAAGATGGGAGGGGTAAGCGTGGTTTTCTAAGGAATTTGAAAAAAGCCGGGGAAAAGGGTAGTAATAAAAAAAAGTTCCACGCATATTGATGCAGATCTTCAAAAAATGTATTTATGTGTTTGCTTTTCTGACTTATTCTCATGCCTTACCCTGAAGGACCCCCAGTGACTCAGTTTGACAAATGCTGTGGAATATCTGAAGTAAACAAGCTCCATATTTATACATGTATTTGCACCTGTAACCCAACCCTAAAACATTTTTGTGTTTACCACAAATACCTATTTGTTCCATCCCATCAAAAAGACCAGAAGGGCCTTAGAAGTACATCAAATCTAAAATTCTCATGGTTGGTGTCATGGAGACGTGTCTTTCAGGAAAAAAATGGGGCCACAGTAAGATCCCTGGCTTATGCAGTGCTACACAGGAGGGCAGGGACAAATGTGAGCGCAGAACCCAGGACGCGAGTACTAGCGTTTCAGTGAAGGACCACCACGGATCGCTTGCAAAACACCTTTCAAGTACTGAGCATGTGAGCAGCTCATGATGTGATGAACCCGTGCCGATGTGCTGTGTGATGAAGAGCGACGAACCCTGCCAGAGATCTGCCCGCACACCCCTTCCTGGGCAGCCACAGCTCCTCCCTGTGCTTTGGCTAACCTCCCCACTGCACGACAAGAGCACTCCTGTTCCAACAACTGCCACTCCGCTGCATCCCAGCCACAGCCGAGGGACACAAATTTTGGAGAGGAAATTTAACCATCTTCTCTGATTTCCTTTGTGTGTGGGTAAAAAATAGTGAGCCAGAAACCACAGATGATCGCATAATTGGTTATTGATGAGCGCCAAGGGCAGCAGCAACTGTTTGCACTGAGAGAAAAATCTCGGATGGTGCATGATGTCAGCATTGATCTGCTTTACCAACAGAAGGAAACATCCTGCATGGGGTCAGGTGCTAGAGACAATTAACCAGCAAACACGGAGCGGGGAAGCAGCTGATCAGCCCAACCAAGAGGTGCCTGCTGTTTTCCTTGTGGGTGCTGTTCATAGCTATGGAGATAACACCTACAGCAAACCTGCCTGCTCTGCGCCACAGGTGGTGGGGCTGCAGCATAGGGCCAAAATCTTTCCCATCAAATCAAATTCTGCTCATTCAAAACCAATAAGCACTTCCCAGCAATCCCAAGCAGCTGATGGAGACTGGTGGAGCCCTGGAGAAGCAGGTACTAAGAGGTGCACTGTGTTTCCAAACCCTGTTCTTTGTGCCTCTTCAGTGAACTTTAACAGCATAGACCTGGGTCTCTTTAACTTGCTCTTCTTTAGCTCTTATCTCCCACTGCTTTGTTTTTTCGTTCCTCTTTCTAACCCCAAATACTCTTGTCTTCCTTTTCTGCCCTAGTTCAGTTCACCTCTGCTTTTGCTCCTCTGCCAATGCATGGCTCTCTTCCCCTCCACGCTTCCCCAGCTCCCATTCTGCATCCATTTTCATCCATAGCTCCACATGTACCATCCCCTCCGCTTTTCCCTTTCACTCTCCACACCCACATCTTCCTTCCTTCATGCTCTCTCCCTCTGTCTTTCATCCTCTTTCTTTGCCACCTGCCAATTCCAAGCCTGTCTGTGCTTTCCAGTTCTTTTCTTCCCTGATGCCATTTCAATTATTGGCCGATTCTCTGCTCGCTTTCCTCTCCCTCTCCCTCTCCCTCTCTCTCTTCCCCCTCTTCTCTCCCTCAGGGATGCAAGCTTGTCTCTCTCCATTTGTTTCAGGGATGCTGTTGCTGTGGGGTTTTAGACATTTGCAGGTTTGTTTGTTTTTATCATCCCACCCCTCTCTTGCTATTTAGCTGCTTGTCACTTCACTTTCCTCTCTCTGCCTACCCCAGCCAGAGCATCATTATGTCCTTTCCCTGTCTCAGCCCATCATTTCCCACAGAGGCCATTATTATTAACCGTGCCGGGAGATGTATGAGCAGCGGTCAGCACGGTCAGCAGGGCTCTGTTTCAAATTGATGGGAATCGGAAATGGAAGTGGCACCGCAGGCATGGGGAAGCGCCAAGTGGAAAGGAAGCCATGGCACCTCGCAGGCCGGCACTGTGGAGGAAGGGCTGGCAGCAGAGCTGGAGGGGTCTCCAGCACCCACACCCTGACAGCTGCACCTTAATTAACATCCCCCATCCAAAAGCTGGCTGCAGCCAGCCAGTGTGAAGGATTCTCAGTGATCCAGACACTGCCTGTTGCTCTGTAGATCAAACCTCATTTTACAGAAACACGTCTCCGTCAGCCTCCTGACATCTCCAGGCCAGACAGAAATTCCTTTCAATTAAAGAGCTTGCAGGAGGATCCCATTACCGTGGCAGGTATCTCAAGCACAAGAAAGGGGTGGATGAGCTGCTGCCAGCACCAAGAGGGGAAAGGTGGGCAGAAACTATGAATATTGGTTTCTGATACAGATGCGGGGAGAAGAGCCGACTCCCAGTGCAGTGCGCTGGTGGGAGGAGGGGAGAGCGTCTCTGGCAGCTGCATTGTGGCATGGTGGGGATATGGCCTGTGACAACCGCCAAAGTCGATGGAGATGTTTTATGTTTGCAGAGAGAGAAGGGGCTTCCTCCTCCCTGCTTTGGAAAGTGGAGGAGGGCGAAGAGCAGAAGACATCCAGTGGCTGCGGGAGGCTCAGTCTTCAGGCCTGCTCAGCCTTGACTCCCACAGCAGTGCTTATTTAATGAGCTAACGAAGCAGAAGCAGGGGAAGCCTCAGTCTTGGTGTCCTGGATGTCCAAGGATGGAGCACATCCTTGAGATGGTGCTCGTAAACACCAGCATGCTGGGTTCCTGCTTCTGACAGGCACCACGTAAGGCAGCCTTCTTCACAGCCTTCTTCCCAGCTCTCTGCCAACTACTGCTCCTTCACTCTAAGAGCCCCCAGACCTCCTGGCACGAGAAGGGGCTCCAGCAGCACTCCTGTCCCGAGCACCACGTGTATAGGGCCATACCCTGCTAGGGAAGAGCATATTGAGACAGCAAATATTCTCGTCTTCTTGCATAACACCCCAGTACAAGCTGCACTCTCTTTCAGATGCTTACAGGGGGTTGCACGGTTTTAATAACCCTGCTCCTTCGCACTTTTGCAAGCCTAGGAATTTAAAGTTAAGTTACCTTTTAAAATGGCCTTCTGAACACTGAAAAATGCATATTGGAAAGGATTGCTTAAAATTGCTCAACCAGCCCTGTCTCTGCTGTCTTTCCCCACAGGCATCGTTTAGTTATTGCCTGCATATAAATTAGGCAGGCTTTGACGGAACAGCTATTGACAAGGGTACTTCACTCCATTTTCTTTTCCTGACCTGGGGAATTCTGGAGAGGAAGGAGTCTACGTTACAAATGGTCAGAAAAAGGACAGTCAAGGAACAGAGGGATTGCTTTGGTACATGGTTATTTGCCCTGTGCTCACCTCTACTAGGCTGACGTCTAGTAAACAACAGTGGTCTGGCCTTTGGGTTTGTAGGCCAGCCAGCTAAAAGAGTAGCCTTTGCTAACATTAGTATTTTGACAGTACTTTTATATTTAAAGTCACTTGCAGAAAATCTGTTCTGGATAGCCCTCCTGAATGAAGCTGTCTCCTTGTGAACCTATTTCTTAGTTCTAAGAAATTTCTAAGTGCATCTTAGAGATGATGCACACCATTTGCATAGCAATGCGAAGATGGGTCCAAGTGGATTCTGTTTGCAACCTTAAAGTTGAATTTCCAAGCTATGGTTTGAGAGGGGGAAACAGGACATTTGCAACATTCCCTCCTAGAGATACTGACACTGTATAACCACTAGATTAAAAAGAGGAGCTGTCAAAGGGAGGGACAACCTACAGGCAAAATGGAGGGATGTGACAAAGATCAGCAACACAAGTAAGACCACAGTCACAAGGCAACACTTGCTACTAAGATATTAATTTTTAAGCTGGAAACATGCAACCTCCCTGCTTAGGTACAATTCCCCATAGAATTTCCAGGCACTGCCATCCTGCCCACAAAGGCCGTTCCCTTTGAGGAAGCCTTGAGGCCTTTCCAAACTATACGGAAATAACTCTGATTATATAACTGAGTTTCCCCCCCTGCCCCCACCCCACTTGTTGTCATCAAAGTTATCCACGTCAAGAGCAACTGATTAAAATGCAGTTGGGCCCCACAGACCAACTTATAAGATGAGAAATTGCTGGGAAAAGGTTCCACATGTGAAACACAGCTCACTTTTTGACTCACACTCCCCTCCAAGCTCGGTAATACATACTTTGCTGAAAAACTGTTCCCTGAACACAAATTAAGGACTTTGAGGCTTTGGGGCTGATTTTTTTTTTTTTTTTTTTTTTATGCAGGGAAGCGTTTTTGAGTGAGAAAGCTTAACCCTTCAGTGATGTGGTGTGAAGTCCACAGATGATGGCAACCACAACCGTATTGTATTTTAGCACAAGCTAGGCCAATATGATGGGAAATCTTAGACAAATTTATTCAGCTTTTTGGAAGGATTTTAAATGTAAACTTTTTTAAATGCCTGCAAGCTACGGTGTGGGCAAGAAATTTCATAGTGGTCACAGTGTTTTCCAGAAGAGAGCTGCAATACAGAAAAACTTCTGAATCCCCATAACCAGGACTCATGAAAAACATTCACCCTTACAGAGAATAATCTTTTCCAGTACAGCTGGGGATTTAAGCCAACAACTGTGTGGAAATTACAAGAAGCCATGAAAAAAAGTCAGAAAAACATCTAAGTAATGAAATCAATCCATTTACAGAAACTGTCCTCTGTTCAACACCTCAAGAGCGGTCTGAAACTTTTTAGGATGCTTCCAGCTCAGTTTAAGTTAACAGAAATACTTTTTCAGACAGATCAAGTTTGGCTGAGTAGCCTAGATTTGGAGGCACGGGCAGGTGCCAAGAGGTGTGTTGTAACTTAATCTCTGTGAAGAATGCAGTTTCTTCAAAAGGCAGAGGTACTTGGCTTCCCATTTAAGACCGTGGCACATTTTATTTTGACTACAGCAGCCACAGCAGCACTGGACAGAAGACAATTTTATACGGCAAATCAGCTGACTAAGACGGCTCACACGCTCTCACATACACATGCAGACGATAGTGGTCTTCTGGGATATGAATAATGCCATAAATGACACACACACACAGAGTATTTTCTTAAAAGTGATTAATACCTTAAATTACATACTCCGATACCAAGCAACGTACAATCATTTTTAAAAGGCATTTAATTTACAATAAAATTAAGTTTCTGGATGATACTCAACATTAGCAAGACAGACAGATAGACAAGGGAGACGAATGGTCAGCAGAGTTTTGGGTAGAATCTGCTAGCACGTTAAGTAACAGATGCAGGAATCAGGGAACTTAAATTCTCACATATCCCTTGTGACCACTTAGTTTGAACAAGAGAAACAAGGACTTGTGCTCAGTGACTCAGCTAGCGCTCACCTAGAGAGGAGTGCAGCAACCCAAGGAGAGCAGAGGGCCCTAGAGGCTGTGAATAACTCAGCACCACCATTACTCTTTCTAAGGAGGTTATAAAACTCTTCTAGGGCTGGGATGGCACCAAAGGGGGAGAGAACTAAAAAGAAAGTAGAATGAATAAATACTCTATTTCTGCTGAAGGCCTGTGCAAGCAGGGAACATTAGAGCTTTAGGAAGTTTGGGCTGACTGAGCTGTGCTGGAGAAACCCCATGCACACGTTCTGCTCTGTGCCTGGTGCTCTTGCAGCCTTTCAATGGGAGAACAACACTTGAGGGGTGCTCCAAAGCAAGAGTGAGGGGTACTGGGCCTGCTGGGAGGCAGGGCTGGGAGAGCAGGAAGGGTGCAAAGCACTGGTCGCACCCTCAGAGTCACTATTGAAGGCAAAAGGACTCCCATTTT
>JAVJGJ010000057.1:5665816-5705365 GCA_035590215.1 Microhierax caerulescens | reverse complement strand
CCCGGTGCCCCCTGCCCTCTCGTACACAGTGACCAAAAGCCAGTGACAGAAGACCTGACACTTCATTTTTGCCATCGACCTTTGTTAAACTGCCTCCTAGAAAGCTCCTCTCCACGGCATGGAGAACAGCCCTCTGGAGCAGCTGAGGGTTTCCTAGGATGAGAAAATGTACTAGTGCCCGTACGTGTGGCACTGCCTGAACCTGACACTTTGAGGACATACATCCTCCCCTCCCAGACAAGGCAGGAGCGCCTGATGTGGCAGGTGGAGCAAGGAAAGCTGCGTGCTGGACCTCACCTTAGCACACAGGAGGGAGAGACGGGCAGAGCTGAGTTTGCTTGGCACAGCTAGCAGCTCAAGGACTCCCACAGCAGTCTTTCCTGCTGAAAAAAAAAAAATCTCTAGTTCTGGCTCTGAGCTGCCCCTTCCCAGCATCATCTCCCTTGACCACCCACACGGCTGCACACCGCTCTGCTGTGGCTTCAGTAGCGCTGGCTGTGCTCTCCCTCCTGACAGGACCCAACCTCATCGCTCCACGCAGCCGGACGGGTCAGGTGTATCCCATGGCACACTACCAAGAAAAGATGACTTCGCTCTGAGTACAGGCATGAGGGATAGCAGGGAGAGTCAAAGCCTCCCCAGCAAGGGAGAAACACAATCTTATGCAGAGAGGGGGACTTGGGACGTTCAGTCTCCAGCTGATATGTCAGGGCTGGAGAAACACCCTCACTTCCAAACACAGCCCTGATTCCCAGACTGTCAGGAGAAAACCAGACAAGGGGCAACCCTTGGCTGCTTTTAAAACATTTCTACGTTGATTCCTCCTTGAGATACAAAGCAGCGAGTGAGATGAAATCTCCTCTTACTTGAGCCTTATTTTTCATAATTATGCATCTTTAGTGTTTCATAACGACCAATTTAATCACTTTTGCCGTTTAGAGGGCTACAACAGCCAATCATGGTAATGGGCTTGGTATTTGGTAGGAACCATTTAACGCCCAAGAGCCCTTGTTCTGAGCCACTTGATGCCACTTAAGTTTGACAGACAGACTCTCATTAGCACAAGTTGCAAAACCTCTCAGATGAAGCTCATTTCTTTTAAACAAACTCTGCTCAGTGATCCCCAAAGTCTCGGAGTGAGGAAATTTTTAGCTCACTTCAGATCCAGGCAGGTCTGTGGAAATTAATCAGCATATTTCACCGTTCTGGGGGCTTTCTATGAAATTCTCTACCTTCCCTCCTTGCAGTAGTTCTCTCCTACCCTGCATGTCAGCGCTGTTCCCCTGTGGCCAGCCAGTGCCTGTCTCCTGCAGGGCCACCAGGGGTTATGTGACCTTTCCTTTTCACATGTAACCTTCTGCTCCTTGCTGACCAGTCCGCACCTGCCTCTAAGGGACAGCTCTCACAACATGATGGTTTCTTCTGGGGACAACTGAATACGCATTTGGAAGCCTTTTAAAAATATCTACAGATCTCTGGCTGCTGCTAAAGCTGCTGCCCTTGCCTTTGCCATTCCTGCTACTCCATCTGTTCCTTGCACAGTGATCCGCAATGCAAAAAAAGAAGCTCAGGGCAACCTGACTGCTTTAGATACTCTCACATGCAAGTCTGCACCCCAACTCACAGATCTGATGACACTCACAGTCCAACAGTGCTGAGTATTTGCTTCAAATGCAACCAAAGCAGGCCTCCCTACATAGCTTCAAGGACGAGCAGTGGGATAGCAGAGGGTGCTGCAAGGTCGTGTTTGCCAGATATATGGATGGAGGCTTATGAGAAATCTACGTCTACTGCAGCGAGGGTATGTGGGGAAGGGGAGAGGTTTTACTCAAGGACTTAAACAGCAGAACGGATGGCTTCCTCTGAAAGGACTTTGCGTTCAATGGGCAGCCTAACCACTCAGCATTACTATCAAGGAAGGATCTCAGGTCTACAATGTGTGGTTTAAACTCATTGAATCTGTCCACATCTGTAATGTTCCCCAAGAACGATTTGCCCTTTATATTCTCCCTCTTTACCATTATATCACAGCTATTGTACATGCAATGAGACTGCAAGTTGTAAATGTAGGAGTGCTAAAAGCAAGATACATTGATATGTGAGCAGTTACCTCCTGGGTGAGAGAAGAAAGGCATATTTTGTGGCACGGTCTGATGGGACAGAGTAACATCTCACCCTGCGAGCAGTCTGAATGCTTCAGTAATGCAGCTAGGTTAAAAACACAGTACGTTGAGCTAAAGGAGTCAAAATCAGTCCTTAGAAAGGAAAACCCCGCATGCAACACTACTTGCAGCTAATGTCAACATCTTCTGTGCCTACTGCCTTCTGACACACAAAATGGTGACCTGAGAGAATGGATGGTAGGTTGCCCTGTATCTGGACAGTCTAACCGGACCTTGTGTCTAAACCACCATGTTTGGTTCAAGCACAACTGAGGCAGTATTCTCAGTGCCATAATTAAAATAGATTCTGTTTCACCAGGCACAGGCAGACAAAATCACAGTATTAGAAGTCACCGTGCGCACCTGTCCAAAGTTGAAAAGAGCATTAACAAATGTTATGATATATTACTTGAGAAATAGCTTGATGCCCCTTAATTAGAGGCTGCCTGCTAAGGTGCACTCAGCAGGAGAAGAGTTAAGGTTGCATTTGTAACCTTAAATCTCACCTTACCTGGCTTGTGGGTGCTTAACTGTGCAACTTTAATGTGTTCTTATCAGAGCATTTTTATTGAGCCATTATTAACATCAGTTAGATACAATCTCGCATTTCCCAGATCCAACCCACCCCCCCCCAGCCACACATAACACCAGACTCAAAGGAAGCATTTAACTCAACCTCTGCTATTGTCCTCCAGACACCGAGCACCAATTCCCTAGCAGCTTCCTTCAATGGGACTAAAGTTTTGGTTGCTATCTTGCATGCCCTAGGCCAGCCTGCACACTGAAGGAAACCCTCTACTGATAATTAATAAGTTCCCCTGACACTGGCTGCTCATTAATCTATTATTTTTCTCCTCTAATTACTTTTGTCTGTTCGAGTTAACAGTCTCCTTCCCTCATCTTCCCTGGGTCTCACACAGGAGACACTGCATGGCAAAAGTGACTTTTTTTTGTCCCCAAGTCCCTTACAGATGCTGCTCTGTGCATGGACTCCAAGACCCATCCTGGCACTCCCCGAGGCACACACCAGCCGCTCACACGGGATGACTCGCCTCTCCACAGGGCTGTATTTCACCCGAACTATGGTACAGGCAGCTTCAGGCTTCTGAGCCGGGGCTGGTTGAAGGAACATCTAGGGAACGTGGGCTTCCCATAGCCACCTGCGCTGTCCCCTGGAAAGCTCCCAAGAGCTACGAGGAACCCTCCTCACAGCAGTCAAGTGGTTGCAGATCTCCCTGCAGGAAAGGGGGCCATTTATAATTGCAAGGATTTATAAGTGCCATTTATAAGTGCAAGGAGCACCCCTACCTGTGCATGCCCTGACCTCCTTTCACACCAGCAGGTTCCATCCTGTATTGGGTCTGGCTGAGAGGGAGTTAATTTTCCCCACAGCAGCCCTCACAGTGCTGCACTGTGTATTGGTACCTAGAGAAAGGTGCAGGTAACACACCAGTATTTTAGCTACTTGCACAGCATCACGGCTGTGTCTCCATCCCCTCCTCATCAGTAGGCTGGGGGTGGGCAAGATCGTGGGAGGGGACATCGCCAGGACAGCTGACCCAAACTGACCAAAGGGATATTCCGTACCATGTGACATCTGCTCAGCAATAAAAGCAAAGAGAAAGGGGGGCAGGGGGGGTCATTCATTATTATGTTGTTTATCTTCTGGAGCAACTGCTATGTGTACCAAAGTCCTGCTTCCCAGGAAGTAGCTGGACCTCACCTGCTGATGGGAAGCAGAGAATAAATCTTTTGTTTTCCTTTGCTTTCACACATGACCTTTGCTTTTGCTTTATTAAACTGCCTTTATCTTGACCCATGAGGTTTCTTCCATCTTATTTTCTCCCCTCCCTGTCCTGCTGAGCAGGGGAGTGATAGAGTGGCTCGGTGGGCACCTGGCAGCCAGCCAAGGTCAACCCACCACATACTCAAAGACTAACAGTCAGCACAAATTAACTTTAAATCCCTTGGGGAGAAGGGGAGACAGAAGCAGGAACCAATTATTTATTTGCTTGGAATATGCCCAAGTACAGCAGAGATAAATGCAGGAGATATAAGTGGACGTGTCAGAGACAGGCTGAAGTTGCAAAGTTGGGAGCCTGATCTGAGCTATTCCAGTTCAAGGAATTTCTGAAATTTTGTCTCTTACCATGATTGACACTACAAATACTTATTCTCTGTCCCCTTCATGCAGATGCAGTTCAGGCGGTACAGACAGGCTTTGGACAGCTGTACAGATACATGCTGCACAGCCATAGGACGGCAGGGACAGTATCACTCAGGATAGTGTCTTCTCCTCTTTTATTTTTTATGGTTAAATACTTCATTGCAAAACTGCTATGTTGCACACTTCTACCATTAAGGAAATGCAAGCCTTTGAAGTTGGTGAATAAGGCTGGTAAACGTCAAAAAGCTTACCTGTGCAGCACAATGCATGCACAGGCACCAGCACGGTGAGCATGCAAATGAACACAGCAAAACGCTCACAAATAATGCATAGGGCAGTGTGCACCTGCATACTCGTGTGCCTTTCACAGGTCTACAGCAGCAGGTAGGGATGGTGGTAACAAGGCATGCTGACCGTTATGGCACATGGACTAAGATGACCCTGCCACCAGTTCTCAACCAGGCACATACAACAGGGCAGTGGCCCATAGGCACCCCCAAGAGGAACCTAGGGACCCCCTGAGAGGCTGCAATGCTCTCCCCTCTGCCTAGCCCAGACTGCAGCTGGCTCATTTCCCACTGGTGCCTTGCCTGGGACACAAGCCAAGACAAGATGTGGACTCTGTGAGCTGCCCAGTACCGTGTGCCATGGATGTGGTCCTGCCCTCGCTCCATGACCCTTCCAATCTGCCACAGCCCTCAGTGAACACAGCTGAAATCTCTCACCATCAATGCCTTTTTCCCAGGCCATCATTACCTGCATCACGCTTTTCTTGCTTGCAGCTTGCGCTGATCCTTTGGCAAGGATATGCACATCCCTCAAATGGCTCAAGTCACCCCAAACGGGGCGTGAACTGCAAAGGCTGCATCAGATGGCAGCTCGCACTCCCCTGGGGGGGGCCTGCACCCACCACCCCCTCCCAGCCTCCTCGCTGCTGCCTGCTTTGCTCCCGTGCCGCAGTGACACTGCGGTGGGCACTCACTGCGAGTTTACGAGAACGGATGATTTGTTCAGCCAGTGCATGAAAAAATACAGAGTACATGAGAAGAGGCATATTTTTCAGCTGCTGTTTAGAAAGAAAAAGTAATGGAAGAAGAAATAAGAACAACACTTTTGTACATGCACCTCTTTCCAACATCCTGCATCATGTTTTCAGTCTCTAATGCTTTTCTTCAGCCAGAAAAGGGAGGGGTGTTGTGAAGCCACATTTCTGAAATGCTCACAAAGGAGGCTGAGGAAGGAGAAAGAGCACAAGTGTTCACAGCACCACGGCCTGTTGCAGCCCTGCTTTACCAAAATAGCTCACTGCCTTCAGCTGGGAGACTCCCACTTCCACTACAGCTGTATTCAGACCTGGGAGAAAGGCTCCTCGCTGCAGGAGGCTGAGTGACACCTGACCTTGCTGCGGTCGTCACGGCAAGCGGGTTCGGGATGTCTTGCCCCCAAAACTGACTTGTCCTTTGCCCTAGGTCTATCTCCGTACAGGAGGTTCTTGCAAATAATCTTGCTTCTCGCTGCACCCCTGTTCTCTCTCACTATTTTCCAGCTGTCACTAGAGCTGGGATATATAAGCCAAGCGGCTTCATCAGTGGGATTGGCGTGGGGCTGGAGGCAGAGGCAAAAGGCAGCCAGATGATTGTGTGGGAGAAGCCAGAAGGGGTGAAGGCTTTGGGGGCTGTGCAGGAAACTTCCTCCGGACATCACTGCCCTGGCAGGACCCGTGTGCCACAGTAGATGCTGTCATCCATGCTCACTGGGGTCCCTAGACAAGGGGAGACAGTAGGTCTGGCTCCAGTGCACAATATATTGGGCACTGAAGTCGGTGAAGCCATTGCAATCGGTTGCAGCCACTTTAACACACGTAATTACAAAAATGGTGAAGTCTCTCTCTTTAAATGAAAAAAAAAGTAAATGCAGGGAACAGCTATAAGCTACTACCTTAACTTTCCCCTTTTATTAGTGCATCTCTCTCCTACTGTGAAGACAGTGAGAAATATGCTTGCCTAAAGTGAAAATATTTATAGATTACAGCTACAAGGGGGAAAAAAAAATCAGCCTCTCCATTTTCTTCCTAAGGATAGCTTTCTAAAGGATGTTTGAATTGAAAGTATTAAATTTAAATGCTATGAATTTTTTTTCTCTCTTTAATTCACACTCAACCTTTCTGTATCTTTACAAGCACATTTAAATTCTCAGATGCGAACTACAGCTGTAAACATGGAGCTGCCAGTGGGGAACATGACCTCCAGATGGCAGGGGATGTGGGACCCAGTCCTAAAGTACCAGCCCTTTGCCCCTGTGAGCCCAGAGAAGCTCTGCCACCAAACGAGCAGCTCCAAGCACAAGAGACCCAAAGCAGAGTTGTGAGTTCAGATCACTAGAGGGAGACACGATAACACACACGCCATCAGTGTCTTGCACTCATTAACATTCTCACCAGACAATTTGTTTTTCTGTAGTTGACTACATACAGGTTGGATACAAGAGTGCTTGATGGCAGGTTGGGAGCACAAGGCTGGTAAGAAGGAGGGCAAGATAGACAGCATCTATCGTGGTAGGCAGGGCAGGCACCTGACCTCTCCTCTTTTCATCCTAGTCATGACAGAAAAGTCCCTTGATTTCAATGGATTTGTGCTGGTGGGAATGGTGGAGAATTTGGTAAGGTTCATCAACCTGCTGCTGAGATCCTACTTATGGTACTGTATGGAGGTTCCTTTTCCTGTCATCACTAAATGTGGAAAATTTTGAATTCTCATTTTCTGGGGTGCCCAGTTCTCACTCCCATCTCCAGCCCTCTGGGATCCTTCAAGGCTAGCTCATGGAAGGAGAGGAGAGAATGAAGCTTGTTATTCCTGAATGTCCCTACTAAACAGGAACGTCCCCACTGAGAAGCCCGAGCCTGGAGAGCAGAGGTAGCGGCTGTACAGCACTGCACAGACAGCAACACTGCAGCATGCAGTGAACTAGAAACAGCTGCTCTTCTGTAGGTGGATGAAAGTTTTCATATGGACGCAAACTAGCTCAACTTTTAAAATGCCATAGAAAAGACTCTAACACCATGTCCAGCTACAAATGCTACCATCTGGGAGAAAGAAAAATGAAGGCAATTCTACCATGCTCCAGCTTGCTGTAAAGAGCAGCATTTCTAGCTGGCAGGAAGACCACTGACTTGGTAGACAACTGCCACATCTTGTCAGCAGCATCACAGAAAATCTTGCCGGAGGTGCAGCAGCCAAGCACTGACCAGAAGACTCCAGATATTCCCCTCCAACCACTGCTGGAGGCAGCAGGGCAAACTCCTTCCTCACAGCAGCCTTATTTACCTATTTCCCAGAACACCAAAATACTCCCATGGCTTTGCTCTCCCTCTCTGCCATGGGGCAGCAGAGAGAAATCGAAGCTCTTAAGAAAATGAGTGTTTCATGCAGCAGCAGTGTTTGTACTGGAACAGCATCGCAGACCACAGCGACCAAGAGGGGCTCTGCTACAGCAGGAGGGATCTCTGCACAGTGTTCAGTGTCGCTGGGCACAGAAGGAACAATTCAAAGCCCTCCAGTGTGCTGGGCAGACAGCACGTTCAGGACTTAAGTTTATTATAGATGAGGAAAGGGGCAAGGGGGCTCCTGCTTGTGGGCTATGCACTAAGAAGGGACTTCTAAAAAAGTGAAAAATATGGAGCCAGGAGAAATGGGAAGCAAAGAGAGGTTTAAACAAGTTAGGATGCCTTCTGGAGAAGCCCTGAAGAAGTTGAAACTTTGGCTTGTTTCCCAGGCTTTTTGTGAGCCAGCATTCTTTTCTTTATTTTTACCTATAATGTTCAATAAGATGAAGACTAGACTAAAAGAGAAAAAGACATCAACAGAAAAGGGTCCTAAAACAAACTGGGAGAGTATAAGAGGCAAAGTGAAAGGTGGAAGACAAGACCACATTTATTTTTTTTTTTTTTGCCAGAGAGTATTTTGAGGATGCAAGGTGAGGGAAAAAAAAGGAGGAAAAAGGGACCTGGTTAAAAAATCATCAGTTGCCCCCAACATCCTAAAATGCAGGGTCAAACAAGTACCTTGTAAATCTTAAATTTCCTCATCAGGCAAAGGTAGTTAGAGGGTGGGAAGGTTGTGACATGAGAAGAGCTGGTACAGTAGCACAACAAAAAAAACACCAAACCCAAACAAAAAAACCCAGCCCCTACCCCACCTCAAACAATACTCCTCTTCACAACCGTTTTACTGAGGTTTAAGGAGTGCAGCAGAGAGGTGGGATAAATCCAAATGATTCTGATAACTAGGAAATCTCCCTGTCACTAGGTGAGACCTACCTAGTGCCTACAAGGCCAACTTGTGATGACTCTGGCTGAGGGTTTTCTGTTTGTTATCTTCTTTGGGCATAAACTGGTTTCTCCTGTGCCACACAAAGCACAGTAACAAGGCTTTGGACTTAGACAGCAATGGGAAGCAAACCAACAGAGGACACAATGATCAAAGTTGTCCGTGTGAATCATACGGCGTTCTTAGATCTCATGCTTTCAGAGACCTCTCTGCTTCCCTCACGTTCAGCGTTCAGCCCCATGAGCAGACCAGCATGCACTGAGGGAAGATAGGAGTGGGCAGGGGTGTGAGATCATCTGTCTCTTTCAGTTTAGGTCTCATCCCGATCCCTAGTAACTGAGCCCCAAAGCATGAGGTTTAACATCCTTTTCAGTACTTTTGTTGTGAATAACAAGAATATCCAGATTTGTTCACATTATCCTCAGGAACACACAAACTGTTTGAGTCTTGCCAAGTTCTCGTCTTTAAATAACTTTCCATGGCAATGAGTTCTACAGCTGTTTATAAACATATTATATGTATACCATCTCAATTACACAGAGCATGCAGGCACTCTTCTGTATTCTCTATCCCTTCTAAACTTCCCAGGCTATGGTAAATTCTCTAAGACTCAATGAGAATTTCTACCACCCTCTAGGGAGAATCAGACTGGCATATTTGACAAGCCTTCCCATCTCCTTTCATTTTATGCTGTGACATGAAACTTGGGTGTTGCAATCAATACTTATCTGCTTTGCTCTAGACTGGGTTTTACGCTGTGATTACCACTGTAATAACTAAGCTCCTTCTCTGAGCCAAAGTGGGTATCTTCAGACTGTCAGCTGGAATTTAGGAGAATCCAGACTATTCTTTATCAAATGGCCTTGCTGGGCTGAGGCTGGGAAGTTGGATCAGGGATGAGATACCTGGTGGTTTTATACAGGTTTCATGCTGTGTAGCTGCTCTAGGAAAACAGAATTGTTTGCACCTCAGCTGGTTATGCACAACCAGTAAAAGCCTCAATTGTTCAACCTTGAGCTGAGTCCCACAGGGATCAACAGAGCTTTGTCCCCCTGCCACCACCTCTCAGGCTGCCACCACCTCTCAGGCTGCCACCACACATGGGTACCAACCCCATGGCACTGACAACAGCGCCCATGAGCAAGGCCCTCAGGAAGGTTTCAACCTTGTGCTTGAAAGAAGCAGAAACACGAATGGGACTGTTCCTGTTAGCTTGAGTACAAGCTCCTCAGGACAGGAGCTGCCTTTTTCTTCTGTGTTTGTCTGCCCATCTGGGACAAAAGGACCGGCAGTGAAACCTCTGGTAGTGCGACCATCCATGCTCATATCGTTGCTAATCCAATTCACACGGGGCCCCTATTTAGGGCTTCTGTTGAGAGGGAGTTTATCGATAAGAATATGAACATACATGAATCTTTATTTTTCCCAGGAAGCTCTTTCTCAGTCAACCAGGCATCTAGCGTGGCTCTGAATAAGATGGAGAGATGAGGAATGATAAATGATAAAGCCTCTGGACTGCGATCTCAGCAGCTTATGAGGAGGGAAAAGTCGCATTAGCCTGAATAAACATAAGTCAAGAAAGACGTGAACTAAAACTAAGATGAGCTCAAAAGCTCATTGCCTATCATGTCTAAACTGTCTTACTGGATTCTTTTCTTGGCTCGGTTAGTTGTTATCTTGGTGCATGGTACAGCGAAAACAGAGCACCTCCTAACATAACTAGCCACAGATGGGTAGGCTGCCTGTGGTAGCCCACGCAGAACGTGTCGGCGTGATGGACGATATGTGGCCCTAGGCTGGGACCCTGTCCAGGCTGTGGTGCAATTACTGGAAATTTGATGCGACCGCATTCAGTGATGAAAAAATAATCTATACCTTTGTGGGCCACGGATCGTGTAAGTTATGAGTTAATATGAAGGAAAAGCAATATAGAGTAACACCCACTCTTTGTAGGAAGTCACAGAGGGGAGAGTCTGGGGCTTGTCCCTTTCAAGAGATGAGAGACTGAAGCACAACCCCAAGTGAAATATTTCCAACGCTGACAACTGCTAACTCACATAGTCTGCATCAGAAATCATCAATACTCATCCCCACGCCACCTGAACAAATCACGGTTTCCTGACAAACCCAGTTCAGAGGGCTGCTACGGTCTTTTCCATGGCTTACCATTACAAACTGGGATGGCAAAAGTCATGGAGCACAGCAGGCTTAATAAGCCCCCAGCTGTGTCCTGAATCACAGGAGAGGGATCGGATACAAGCGGGGGGGGTGGGGTGGGGTGGGGGGGTGTTCTGGCCTGCTGCTGGAAGCTGCAGGTTGGTGGTCCCAGAAGACAGCTCTGCTGGCTGGAGGAGAAGGGCTAATGAAGCTCCTTGTGCTCCCAGGCAATGCCTATTACTCTACCCACAACTAGTCCGAGCAGGCTGCCAACGTCCTACAGCGTAACAGCCGGTCGGATAAGGAAGAGAAGGGTCTGGCTGACCCCCTCCACCTGCTCTGTCTAAATGTAATCAGTCAATCACCTAAAGAGGAATGGGAAAGCAAGGACTTGCGTCGTTCCAAGGAATGGCGTTCGTGCTTTCATTAAATTAAAGCTGATCTGTATTGTCGTTCGCCACTGGAATTATTAAAGTATTTTTCCCCTTACCAGCCTTTCTCCCAGGTGTCAGCGCTACAGTCAACCACCACAGCCACACTTCAGCTATCTCACAGGGTAAGGAGATGGTTTTTTTTTCTTATGGATCTCTGCAGGGCTTGGAGACTTAGAGCTGATGTGAGAAAAAATGCCTAGTTCAGCCGCTCACCGAAGGACCAGCAAAGGAAGCAATATAGCATTTTGTAAAGTAATTTTTTTAACTTCCCAGATAGGCAGAGTGGGCTACGATCGCTCCCGAGGCCCAGCAGCATTTAAATGAACTATCACATGCATCCCTGCCTTCTTTGCCTAAGTAGCAACACTGCTTTCCCTTTGCATTTGCATCTTCCACTTCCCAGCCAACAAGAAATAAATCATTTCTGTGGTCCTAACTCAGGTAATTAGCCAACAAACCCTATTGACGAAGTCAATGAATGAAAGAAGCAGCAGACAAATTCGCTAATGAACTCCTTGAGGAGAGGACACAAAGAAAAAGTAATTTGGCCCTCTCACCCCCCAATGCTGGTTTAATTTCACAACCTGTCCATTCAAAGCCTCCTACACAAGCTCAATAGTGTTCGTTCTTCCAGTTCTGCAGTCACGAGTTTAACCACAAAAAAAAAAAAAAAAATCCAAGGAGAGAGATGTATTTTAGGAACTTTTACAATGATCTAAAATAGCTCTTTGATACATAGCAGATGTCTTCAAAACTAGCATAAATGGAGCCAAAATGCCTTACAGTTCTGGAAAAGGGAGATTCCAAGATAAGACGTGTTTCTAACTGCAGCAACTCTGGAATAGATTTCAAATTTATATTAACTGTCAGCCTCAAGGAAAACATTTAAAAGAAGCCCTTCTGTCCCCCATTTTGGGACAAGTGCCTTATTGGGTTACATGCTGCTCGAAGACCTGATGTCTGCCTGAAAGCAGTTCCTCTGCACCCATAAAAGATAGCAGATGGGTTGAGATGGGGGAAAAGAGAGAGAACAACAAGCAGCGAGACATGGAGGTGACAGACTGGGGACCGCCTGCCCTTCATCCCTCACTTTAGTCAGTTAGGAAGGGGGTGCTTGGCAGGCTTTGCTGTAGAGGGAGGACTGAGGATGGGTTGGAAGGGAGTCAGTGAGATGGTGCTGAGGGATGCTAACAAGGCAACACCTCTGAGACACACAGCACGGGAGAAAAAGCATGAAGGGGCATGCTGGAAAACTGAACGACAGACCGAGGAAAACTGTCCCTGGAATCATAGCACGGATGGGATTCCCCAGTCCTGTTGCTCACCAGAGGGGATAGCCAGAATGAAGATTTGCTCTGAGGAGCCTTTGTAAAAGGGAGAAAAGAAGTCTTTGTCTGATACAATGGAGTAGGTGGTACAACTGGAAAAAACCAGCACAAAGCACAAACGTGCAGCCAAAGTGATGAGTCAGGACAAGAATCTTTTTATTACGGCTCTGAACAATGCACCTCGTGTACCAGGCCTTAGTTTTCATGAAGATTTAAGCCAGCATCCTTGCAACGCCCTCACCTTGGACAATGCTGGGCAGAACAGCTAGGGAGTGTCTCCTGCTTCAGTACAAGAAAGAGTTAGATGCAGGACTGAAAGATGGAAGCTTTGAGATGAAATAAAGCTTAAGAGCAGAAATGCCAGAACTAGAAGGTTCTAGATACAGATTAAAGGTTAAACCCCCCCAGGTTCTACTTCTCTATATATGCAAATGGCACAGTGCTGCTTAACACTGAAAACAGCTTAAGAGGAAAGTCAGGTAGTGAAGGTAACACCACAGAGTATGTTTCCCCTCATCAGCTCTGCTCCCACCTCTTCCTGGCAGCCTTTCCCAGTCTTCCTTCTTTTGGTATTGCAATAAATGGGCCAGAAGCACAAACTGCATATCTGGCTTTCACATACATGAATGCTCAGGAGGACTTCGGTTTGGCTGAAGGGATGAGACAGGGAATCTGAGTAACCCCGATCTGAACCACGGGCCCCAAATCCAGGGATGCAGCCTTTGGACTGAGCTCTGTTCCAATGTGTCACTCTAACCTTCTCTCTCTCCAACCTTCTTTCTGCAATGACCTGCCCTTTTCTGGCTGCTGAATTGCAGTAAACAGCTTGTCCATCTGTAGCACATGCAGAAATCTTGTACTCTGCCTGACTCAAACCCTCTTTAACCCTTTGTATATATGGAAGTATCACAGAAGACTATTCACATATAGTCAATGCTTTCTTCATGCATATTAGATGAAAGAATATCTGACAGCAAAAGAAATCAGGTAAAAAGTCCTTCTCTCTTCAAAGGACATTATACAAGAGAAACCTACTTCTTGTTCCCATCCTACTGATAAATCTTTAGGGGGTGAAGGTTTCCTTGCAACCCAAGCTGCTAACCCCATGGAGTCTGACTACTGAAAGGACATTCTCCTTCCAAGCTTGCCACATCCCTGAGTGTGTAAGGCACAGTTAGATAGCAGAACAAAGCTGGTGAGTTCTCCTTTATTCCGCCTGCACTCTGCTCTTCACTCATCTTGCAGCTCAAATGCCTTCTTTACTCACCTCACAAGACACAGGAAGGCTGTCTGCCAAAGTGGAGAGTAATATGAAATCACCTGTGCCACTGTTTCCCTCTCACTTTTAAGGCAAATCAGTGGGAAGCAAATCCCATGGTTTTCGGAACGAACCTCTTCTGTGTAACATCTAAACAGAAATCCTTTCCCCTCTCTCTGGCACCAGCAGTGTTTTGTCTCTACCACTGTGCTGTGCATTACCAGCAGCAGAGATTGGCACAACTAGATGAAGATCAAAACTCAACAGAATAACAGGTCCAATTCTGCAGAGCATCTACTGAAGTAATTTAATTTATTCTCTTGGACAACTTGGTTATCTTGCCTGGGAAATCACTGCAAAACAAGCTTGCAGTACATTTAAGATTCTTGCCACTTTTTTACAGCTGCCTGTATTGCTACGGAAATTTTCTATTAATGTTGGAAGAGAAGGAAACTACTGTACAGTTCACAAATCACCAACACAGTTTACTCCAGTTGAGACTCCTACCTGTTGGGGTGAGGTGCCTCCAGGTGATGACAGGCTCAGGACGCCCATTTGCCATGCAAACCAGGGTCACGTTGCTGCCCTCATTCACGGTGATGTCCGAGGAGATATTGGAGATCTTTGGTGGAACTGTGAAGACAAAAGAAAGTTGGACCTTGTTACCCAGACTCCTGGAAGGCAGCCTGTGTCTCGTTAACCCACCCACCCACCCATTAACCAGGGGCAGCCACAGACTCCTTTCACAGGCTGCGCTCCTCATTACGACCCGGGTTTCTGACTTTATGTAAGAATAATATGTATTGCTGTTTTAAGGATCTGCAGGTAGAAACGGCCTTTGCTGCAACTGCGATGCTTTGTGTTTGGACAGGTTTGGGGGGTCTTCATAAAACAACCCCTAAGAACTTGCCTGAGTGCCCCAAGGCTGTGTGGAAGGAGTGGGCAGGCTCCAAGCACCATCCCAGGTAACTTTAATACTCCAAACAGTCCCAGCCACCGTTCTACATCCTCCTGCAGGGTGCTGGACCTCGAGGCACTGTCTCAGAGGGCGTATGAGTTATCGCTGCTTCCCTGGGGCAGACAGAGCCCCTGCTGCCAGCCAGGACCCTGCTCTGCTGCCCACGTAACCAAACGCTCACTGGGGATCGAATCGGAGCGCTGCTAAGCTTATTTCTGTTGTGACTGCCGTTCAGAAGTGGGGATGCGTGCCGTGGCTAATGGGAATTTGCTGAGGGAAGGCACCACAGTGACAGCAGGAAGGTTTCTGCAATGTCTTTCAGCCAAGAGGGATCCCTGTGGGCTGCCCACATAGGCAGCCTCACACGACACAGCACCAACAGCACGGCAGGGTCTTTAAAGAGTCACTGCACCAGCTGCAGCTCAGGTATTCAGGATCCTTAAAGACCTTCCAAGCTGAGTTTGTGTCATGGGACCAAAGTGACCATGCTGGGACCTGAACAGCTACTTCCAGGCGTGCAGTGTGCCAACGTATTATTGGCCACCCAGCAGACCAGGCTGTTGCAGTCTCTCCTCTCTCACACCCATGTCTTGCTTCCATGCTTCACACCCAGGAGGTGGTGAGGGAGTTTGACGAAAAAGGAATCTTCTAATTTATTTTTTAAAAAATATATTTTCAGCTTCCGAATTTGTGTGTAGCGAGGAATGAAACAACATCATTTTCTGCTTTGCTTGCCACAGAGTAAACAGACAGCAGCCCCCTCCTTCCCCCTCCTTGGCAGGAGTGGCTGATGGTCCTTTCGAGGCAAAGCAGCCTACCAGCTAGGTGGGGAAAAGGCAATGAAGCCTGAAGAGAGCAACTCACCACTTCCAGCTGTGTTGCTGGATTCATTGGAATATTGTTTACAACCCACAGCTCATTAGCCCCTCTCTGTAGGGCCCAAACACATAGGCAATGCTTCAGCATCTATGACCACGGGACCCCCTTGGAAGAACAGGGGATCCCAAGCAGGAACAGGACCAGTGGGACAAAGTGAGGCAGACAGCTCTGTTGACAGGCTCACTCAGCCAGGCAAGGAGGAATTTAAACTAGGCACACTGGGGAAGTGTTGCCACAATCTGGGAACACAGAGGGCAGCGAGGAAGCAGCTGGGGGCCAACACAGCAGGGAAGGCTTTTGCACTCCCCTTGTGGAAGCAGGGTCGCTGGGGGCCCATCTCAAATGCCTGTTGCACCAATGCAAGTATCACGGTGAAAAAATAGGAGGCATTAGATGTTCATGCAGATCTGCAGTGCTATAAATGCATTGAGAAGACAGAGCTGAGGTGGGACAGCTGTCAGGACTGGCAGTGCCATGCAGGGTGGAGACAGGCTGGAAAGGCAAGGAGATGAGGTGCACTCTCCGCAGAGGAGTGGCTGGAGTGCATCCAGCTCTGAGCGGTGAACTCGCTGGGAGCTTAGGCATAAGGACCAGAGGATATCACAGCGTCACCCCTGTTGGGCAGTATTTGCTACCAAGCCTTTGATTAAGAAGAGGCAGCGGACAAAGACTGCTTTAGACAGATAGAAGAAGCCTCACAATCACAGTCCCTGGTGAGGGACTTCAACCACCCTGATATTTGCTGGGAAGGTGAAAGTGCTGGGCTCAAGCGGTCCAGGAGATGCAGGGCTCCAGCAGGTTCAGCAGTAAGCCCTTGCAGCAAAGACCAAGCATCCCATGTTGTATTAGCAAGAGTGCAGCCCCACAAGAGGAGGGAAGTGATTACATCCCTTTATACGGTGCCTGTCAGACAGATCTGAAGCATGACATCAGTTTTGGGCTCCCCAGTACAAGGCCATTGACATACTGGAGCAAGTCGACTGGAGGGCTCCCAAGATGGTCAGAGGGCTACAGCATGTGACCATGACGTACCAGGAGGACCTAAGAGAGCTGGGTCTGTTCAGCCTGAAGAAGAGAAGGCTGAGGAGAGATCTTTATTGCTTTCTACAAATAGCTAGTGGGAAGGTGCATAGAAGACAGAGGGAGGCTTTCCTCAGAGGTGTGCAATGACCAGGGAAAGGCAGCAGACTTTAGCTGCAACGTGGGCAAAAATCTGACTCAAAATTAGAAAAATTTTACTTTGGGGAGGTCAAAAACAGGAACAGGTTCCCCAGAGAGGTGGTGGAAACTCCATCCCTGGAGATACGCAAAATTTGCCTGGATGAGGCCCTCAGAAACCTGCTCTAACAGGCACCAGGAAGGAAGGAGAAGGGACCTTGGAAGCTGGTTTGCTGCTCAAGAGCTAGAACTGACAGCTGATCCGCTCATGGTGAAGCAACCAAATCAAAGCGTGCTGGGGGAAAAGCTGACTGCTCCAGGGTTCCCTTCCCTGGAGAGAAGGAATTTCAGAGTAGGCACATCTCCCTAGCAGCACAACAGTAGGTAAAGCAAAGCACAGCAGAAAATCAGCCCCTTCCTCTCAAAGCAAAATCCCATCGCAAACACAAGCCCTGGTACATTTTATGCTGGTGATGCACCATGAGCCATCGCAAGTGTGTCTGCACACGTAGGAAGAGGTAGGAAGCAACGGAACAGAACAAAAATAAACATTGCTGGAGAATGCTGATGTTCTCAAAGAACTGGATCCCACCATACTGAGGGGTACCTGAGGGCTTCACTGCCTATAGATCCATTTTGTGCCTCCTCCCCCTGTATCACACCCCCATTCTGCACAGCAAATGCCTGGCAGCACAGAACAGCAATCACACAGCGATCCTGGCAAGTAAGCGAAGCGCTTTCTCCTTCTCCCTTCTGTCCCACTGGATGAGGGGAGCCCCCCATCTCACAGTGCAGGACAGACAGACCCATCGCTCCAGCCAGCCGAGCTGCAGACTGGGAAAGCCCTGGAAGTTTTGGTGCAGAAATCAAAACCGCTACTCCTACTACAGGGAAGAAAGCAACTTGGAAGACCACCTCCGTCCTGTAGCAGCACAGCTACCTGTAGTATGTACTGCGTTTCAGGTCTGAGACCACCATGGGCTGGGGAGGACAGAGGGGGAAAGAACCATGGAAGCTATTTGTGCAAGAGTTGTGTCCAGGCTGCTCCATCAGGGGACACGATGATGGTGACCTCAGAGTGTCCTCAGCACAGATTCTCCACGGTGTGCTGGCGTGCACACCCCAGGAGCAAAAACAGTGGCTAGACCACATTTTGGGGATTTTATCTTAACCTCAAGGAGTTAACATTTACATCAGGGAAAAAAGCCACACCACAAACCAAGGAGAACTAAGCTCAAGCTCCAATAAGCGCAGGGCGGTCTGAGGTCTTGGTAGAATGGTGCAACGCCAGCCAGAATGGCTGAGGAGAGAGCGGAGAAAGCTGCTACGGGGCACGAGCAGCAGAGTTGCAGTTAGGACATGTGTACCCTGCCACTTCCCAGTGCCCTCAAGTCATTTTAGTTTGCAGAGGATCAAGTAAACTCAGCAAATACAAACAGATCTGTCCATGCCAACCAAATGCCCAAGAGGAGGAGCATGTGTCCAGATGGTCATACCAGGTTTACCACTTTTTCAGATGAGGCAGAAAAGGGCATCCAAAGCTGAAATCGTGTCAGGAGTATAATGGCTGGTTCCTTCAGCTGCCACCCTAGTCAGGGGCAAGGGAAGGCTGAGAGGAGGGAGAACAGGGCAGGAAACAATTTCCCCGTGAACATAAAATTTGGTTTGCTTTGTCTGCTTAGGTTCCAAAGCCAGCTAGCATTAAAAATGACTGGATCTTAGGTGGACATTAATTTCACTCAGATAAAAAGTCAGAGGCTTTTAATTTTCAGGGTGTCAAGCCAGCATGTTAAAATGCCAAAACTGTCAGCACCAGCAACAGTTAGCATTGCCTCCTTGGCACTTGTCATTACTTTGCACACACCTTTTTAGGACAGTCTTAAAATGAAAAGCTTTGACCTTATTATTTTTTCCCATGTGTGGATTGTGCTACATTTTCACAGTTCCCAGGCGGCTGGAAGAAGGTCTACTGAGAATAAAACCTCCTGGGACCAGGATCTTGTGGGTGTCACAGCCTCCTTTCGCCCAGCCACCTCTTGTTGACCTCAGCTGGAGAACTGTCCCGTGTCTGACCTCTCCAAACCGTTAACACAGGCAAAACCACATCCCTGCGGACCCACCGCAGGGCAAGCACTACAGCTAAACAGTGCTTTCAGGCATTTTCATATTCTGCCTATTGTCCCTCCAGGGGAGACCAGGCTGCTCCTGGACACTTCTGGCTCCAGGGCCAATGGGAAAACATTGCCAGGCTCTCTGGTACTGCTGAAAAAGATAAAATGGACAGATTTTTTCCTTCCTTTCAGTATAAATGTGACAGGGGTATCCATTCGCCAGTGCTTAGGATCCCTGTGGATGGGGTGGGGAGCAGAGACCAACATAAAAGGAAGCGCAGCGTAGCACCCCACTGCTCCATCCCCAGAGTGGTAGGATGCCCTACCCATGCCAGGCAGAGATTCTGGAGAGATGGAAATGAGCTCAGAGAAGAATGGCTTGAAACTCAAGTATTTGTTTCTTCTACATTTCACATCCACAGCACAAGCCTGATGCCAGCTCAGCATCTCATCTTGCATGTCGCTGACAGCAAATAACAAACCCCAGAGTAACCAGGAGCCATCCTCTCTGAGCAGCTCGCATGGGAAGAGCAGGGGGGCTGCAAGGCAGGAGCAGAACAAGGGCAGAGATGCTGTAGGGTGCCCTGTGCTGGGAGAGCTGGAAGGGGGGTGGGGTGGGGGTGGGGGGACCTGCAGAGCATCAGGGACACAAAGGCAGAGATGGTGCAGGAATTCAAGTCCCAGGCAAGACACAGTGACAGAGCTGGGTAGGACAGGCTTGCACCAAACCTGCTCGCACCAAGCCTGTTCTAGTTAATTGCCGTCAATCCTTCACTTTCATGACAACTGCAACTCACATTAATTTAAATAATAAGAAAGACTGAGACATGAAAAATAGAGCACACTCCCTCAGCGCAATCACTGTTGCTCTCGAGATGAAAGCAAGTGATTTGTTTCCACAAAACATTACCATGTCTCAAAAACACCCACTACAGCAGTTATTACAAACCAGGGGCTGCATGCAGGAGGCAGCAAGAAAACCACAAACAAGAGAACACGCAAACATCTGCTGTTGTTATCCTTGCCTTTTACGACCAAACCCCTTCAGAGCTCAAAACTCCTCCTGAGATATTACTTGGGATCACATAGGCAGACTGGATCAGCTTTATCATTCAGGGCTGTGGAAGCAGGTAACGGGTGGTGCTACACCCCTAGACTCCCAGTAAATGAGTCAGCCCAGTGGCGAAGAGGTGTGAGGTGACATCCAGGTGACATCAAGCACCTTTCCAGCAGTGCAACAGAGGATGGAACAAGAAAGCATCAAGGCCACCCTCGCTGAAGGTTATAACCAGCGATGCTTCTAGAGGTCTTCTCCTAGCTAGGAACTGGCCATGCCACAGCTCCCGAACGGTCCAGATACCTGCCTTTTGATCAGAGCACCCACACGCAGCACGGGCACCAAGTAGCAGGAATGGGAACCACTGCTCAGCTGAAGTGGTACCTACAGGTGGTGCCTGGCTCCTGCACTGGTTGCGCTCTGCTGTCATAGTGATTCACACCAGACCTCTGTGCAGCAGGAGGGTGGGTTTGTGAGACAAGGGCAGGAAGCACGGGACTAGGAACTTGAATTGTCGGGATGAAAAATGTGAACAGAGGGATGTGGAGATCGAGTTGGAAGGTGGCTCTGAGCCCTGTAAACACACTCACATGAAGGTCACAGATGGTCTGACTGCTCCCTTTGGCCAAACAGAGCTTTGCATAAGACCATTAGATACAGTCTTACACTGTGGGGCAGCTACTTCCCAATCTGAAATTACAAGTCTGCTTAACAGTCAGGTATTTTGTCAATAAGTCTCAAAATACATTAGAAAAATAATAGAACTCTTACTCCCAGTCTACAGATCTACAATACAACAAAAGCCATTTAATCCCTCCAAGATGCAGAGGCAAACAGCACTGAAAATTCCTAAGAAAGCCCATAAACTTCATTTAAGTGCTCTAACGGCTTGTCCCAAGAAGGGCACCTTGGATACAAATAGAGAAAGTCACCACAACCCCTTCCATATATCCTCATTAGTTAGTTGCTTCCTCCAGCCTATTTACCTTCCTCTCTATTGGCAAGTCGGACCCCCATCTGCTGGAGAAAATTAAGACTCCCACCCACTAATCCACAGGAGCCCCTGCTTTCAGGGCAAAAAGAAAACATCAGGACTTCTCTCCAAAGTCAAAGGAACTTTGCAGGCACTAAAGCCCTCCGCAGGTGCCTATCAATTAGCCTCGAGAGTTCTCATTTCCTTGTCCCCAGTTCCCAATTAACAGCACTTTGCAACAAACGCAAAGATGCTAATAAGCCCCAAGGCAGAGGTAGGGGGGATGCTGACCATCATATGGCCCTTGAATGCTTGAGAGCTGCCACCTTGCTCACCACAATTAGGGGTCCTTTCCTGGGGCAATTAATTGACAGCAAATTGGCCTCATTAGTCATTGTTTAGTTAAAGTGTTTAGTGGGGAGAGAGGGCCTGAAGAAGGGGCTGAGCTGCTAAACACAACTAAATGGTTTAATTTCCCTCTTATGTGTGCAGCAGGCTAATCACAGCTCTTTACAACCGTAACAAGAAACAGCTTGTTGCTGCTTAGGTCCGCAAAAGGAGCAAGCTGAGGGCTGGAAAGTAAAAGCCAGACACCCTTTGGGATGCGGCATGCTAATGTTTCTGAAGCACTTCACAGGCAAAATGCAACACGAGACCCAAGATGTGTTTTTTTTACGGTTTGATTCATACCACAGCCTCAGCCAGAGGGAGATGAAGCTGTCACCAGGGCAGAAGGGCAGTGAAGTTGCTGAAGTTAATTAAAGAGAGTGGACTCCGAAACATCCTTCTGACCTCCTGCTCTGCTAGGCTTCTTTCACCCTGCCAGTGCCTTTCCGAGCATTAAAGCTTCTGGTGAAGTAGGGGCAAACACTGAAGGCTTCGTTTTGTTTGTTAATCCCCTGGGAACCAAAACCCTCTCAAAATACACTGCAGCGTTTTTACAAGGTGTAAATATTGCTTCTTTCTATTGTCTGAAAGTGGGTGCCTTGCCACATCCATCCCCAGTAGCCTTTAGGGAAGGGTCTATCCCAGTCAGAGCATGGAAACCACTTGAGACCTGCACTTCCCAACCCATGCGTGTGGCAGATCTCCACCCCAGCGTCACTGCTGATGCCAGGAGAGGTGGGGCTGCAGGAGGCACAGGGGCTGCAGGAGGCACAGGGGCTGCAGGAGGCACAGAGGCTGCAGGAGGCACAGGGGCTGCAGGAGGCACAGGGGCTGCAGGAGGCACAGGGGCTGCAGAAGGCAGAGGGGCTGCAGGAGGCACAGGGGCTGCAGGAGGCACAGAGGCTGCAGGAGGCACAGGGGCTGCAGGAGGCACAGGGGCTGCTCGCTTGGCCCTTGCATCTTGGCAGGCTTCCCCCATCGCGCAGCTGAGCCTCGCCCACGGAGAGGCCGCGCAGGAAATTACTTCCATCCAGATGGGGACTGCACGTCTTGCGCTGACTGGGAGCACAGAATCAGGCAGGATGCTGTAAATCAAAGCCATGTGGAAAGCCCTCCCGGTTTGCTGAGCTGGGTAGTGTCTTCAGAGCTCGCTACCTTTGAGCAGAAGAGCTGACAAGCCAAACTGTTTTGTCCAAAGGAAGGCTCTGCCTCGTCCAATAGGAGTTAAGTGTCTGGACTGTTTTTCCACATAAAGTTGCATGGGAAACTCTTCCAGTACATTGTTTCTTAGCAGAGAGCAGCATGGAGTGTAAATATGTTGGTCTGTCCCATCCATGAACTGTTGGAAAAGTCGGCACAGAATTGACCTCTATTGCTTATACTTATTCCCAACGGTTTGATTTTTTTAAAAAAACTTGTCTCCGTGAAACTCTCAGGAGAGAAGTTATTTCACTTCCTGACCAAGAAAGAAACAGAGAGAACTTGAGTAGCTTAAGTTCTCAAGCCAGCCTTGGCTTTCAGTGCGCTCAGGTGACCTGGTGGGACAGGGATAAAAGCGGTCTCACTCCTGCTCCTAGCGCAGCATCTCAGCTCTAACCCCCGATGCCAGCCTTTCCCCCTAAAGCAGGTCCAGCTCCAAGCCTGAGCCCCAGCCTTGGCCCCGTGCTGACAGCATTTCGCCCACGCCTGCCTTTCCGGTGTCCCCCCCTTTCTCCAAGCACAAGATCACCCATCCATGTTTGTGGGTTCTCATGCAGCCCGGGAGGACAAGTGCTCAGTCCCGTGCCCAGCGCGTAAAGGAAAGCACGAAGCCCAAGCCAGGCGTATGTCTGATACCCCCTTACCGCCAGATTCGGATCTCTGGATATGAAGTATGCGTTCTTTGCTACAAACCATCTTTTTCTTTTCTATTAACATATCAAATTTATGCAGGGACTGCAGTGAAGCGCTTATCTGCGGTTCACCTCTTTTAAGGACAGCTCTGTGCATTTGCCATTCTTGTTGCTCCAGTCCTTCCCACTTGTAAAACTGACTGCAAGTGCTTTATGGCTAAACCTGCTAGAGAGTCCTGCTGTGGAAACAGGGCTTCTTCACAGGACATGTGTAAACAGCAACAGAAGTGTTTGCCATGCTAATCCCCAGGGTTTAACCCTTGGAATGCCGCCTAATCCCAAACACTTTAAGGACTGCAGATGTACACAGTTTTTTAGTCTTTGTTTCAAGTGTGCTCAAATATTCCCTTAAACCATTTTTTAAATGGGGGAGGTATTCACTTATGGGACTGAAACAATACACAGTTTTTTTCTCCTGCAGATATAATCAGCCATCCCAGAAGAGAAATTCTGTGAGAAAAGTTGTCCTTAGTTTCTAGGTCCTCCAAAGACATCTCTAAGGATTTTGTTAAGAAAAACTTTTTCACAGAAACCTTAAGCGTGTTGGACGTACGTGATATGCAGCTGAGTCCTAATATGCAGCCTTTCTAGGGCTTGGTTCAGAGCCCAGGAAGCTCCTCCTCTGATGTTAATGGCCTTTGGACAAATTCTTATACAATAAGAATGGGTGATGGCTTCAAGGAGGTGTCGCAGCCAGAACAGGGAGGTTTTATTAGCCAGTTGAGAGAAAAAAGCAAGATTATGTGTTTTTAGCTGAGTCCCAGCAGTCCTGCCTGTTAACTCCTTCTTTGAGAAGTAGACTAGGGAGCACTGGACAGGTATGAGGAGAAGGCACAGAAAAAAGCCTATGCCAGGGCAAGAGGTACAGGTTCAGAGAGGCTTTTTGTATGTTAGGAAGATGACTGGGATTTTCCTGATTAGGCAAGCAGGGGAGGAAGTTCATTTCAGCTAACACCCCACTCTGAATGAAGACTAAATTATCCATCATAGCTTTACATGCAGAAGAAACAGAGCTGAAGTTTTTGTTAGTTTTTCTGTTTCTTTCCAGATCTCGGGCCATCGCTTATGTTCAGCTCATTAGGGACAGACAGTACAATCAACAGAACAGCCGTCATGAACCACCTGATGGACATCCATATACAGGCTGAAAAGAAAAGGCAGCTTTCTCCCAATCCTGCTCTCACATTCCTTTGGCTGCCCATGGCTGATCCCACAGCCTCTGCGATAAGCCACAGGGCAGTGATGACAATGCCCTGACTTGTGCACACGCACATCCCCAAGGACCTGGCTCCATTTCAGCTGAGCCAGACAGCTTCTCAGTCACAAGCCTTTCAAATCAAATGCACGTGGTACATGTAAAACATCCTTCATTGGCAGGCTTTTCTTCCTTATGCATTGGAACAAGGAAAAATGGAGTGGGGCAGCCTGATGTAACCACCTTTCAAGAGTGCTTTCAGGCTTCTAGGGGAGCAGAAAGCTACCATTGCATTTTGGACACAGTGGGGTTGCTTCTGGTCCAAATTACAAAGAACAAAGCTAATCATCCCATACTCAGGCCTTTGGATAAAATTCACTCTTGCATTCAGTACACAGATCTGCAGAAGGGTGCAAAGTACTGTACACCGCCCTTGATCTATAACTGTCCAGCTCATGGCCTAGCACACCCATCTGGTAAGAAAACACTGCTGTTTCCCCAGCAAGAGGATTCTCTTTGTCCAATTCAGCAAATGATGGACAATCTCTAACGCAAGCCACCACAGCTGCTCCCCCAAGTAGTCAGATCAGCAATCAGAAGACTAATGTCTTAGCAGAGAGCAGCTGCCTCTGCTGATGCCAAAAGCCTCGCCAAAAGCATTTCAAGCAAAAAAGAACCTGAAACAAGTCCCCACCCCCACCCCAAAATCGCAGATTTTGTGCGTCAAAAAAGACTGAAAGTGCAACTCCACGCTTTTTCAGCTTGTGCTGCTCAGCACATTCCTGCACTGTCACTACTGCGGGATCCACAGATGGTGGTCTTCCCCAGCACGCACGGGTATGGAACGCCAGCTGTGAGACCTTCCATTGTAGCTGTTGTTGGGCTTGGTGATAGCTGCAGCAGCGTGTTTTCTAAAGGCCAGAGTGTTATCATCAGCCATCTGAGAAGGGAAAGCCAAAGAGTTCAGGGCAAAGAGTGCCTTCTGTCAGAACTGCTCATCTACACAAGTCTGATCCAGCTGAACAGAGGAAATAACCAAATACAGTACTCCTGAAGTAAAGGTGTCTTTGACCCGAGTATGCAGCTGGCTAGAGCCGAGATGTGATTGTGGTGATCTCCTTCCCACAAACCAGCCGAGAGCCGAGGTTTCCTGGGAAGGAGAGCTTCTGCTGTCCGAGATTCCCTGCCAAAGGAGAGCGCTCTGTTCCGGTTCAGCCCCGTGCAGCAGCACCTTAACATCTTGGAAGTTTCCCACCGTTTCCTTTTCCAAGCTTTGCCGTGTGGTAAACATGTGCTGTACACATGGAGACAACCACAAGGGAGGAGAGGGAAAGATTCCAAGAGCTTTGCTCTGTAAACACATTACCGGTGCCATTTCAATTAAAGGAGAATCTCTCCCAGACTGCCAAGCATGAGGTTTATTCCTTGTAGCCTGCAGCTTTATCAGGACACATAAAAACACCGGCTCTCCCTCTTCCCCCAGTGAGGTTCATGTCTGCCCGCCTCAAAATTGACAAATTTTTTGCTGGTCTCTCAGCGTCAGCAAACAGAGGTAATTAGCATATTATATGCTAGGATTGCAGAGAAAAGCAGGGGACAAGAGCCTTGGGTACTGAGTTTCCACCAGAGCTGAGCAGGATTACCCACCCAAATTGGTCTAAGAGGCCGGAGGGAGGCTGGCTCTCAGATGCCCAGGGTTAGCTATAAATGCGGGTGCCTACAAGAAAGAAGCAGCAAAATTTTGTAAGAAGTTTCTGAACAGCAAGTATCAAACTGGGAAGAAATAGGTAGACGTTGTCCATTCAGGAGGAAGCAGTTACATCTGGAAAAGGTCACCAGCGCCTTTATGTTGAGTGGGACAACAGCTTTACAGCCGCCTTTCATCTAAGGTTCTGCAAGCAAACACTCCTGATCCCAGAAATCCAGTGCTACTGGCTGGAGCACAGGAATGAGCTGATCCCCCCTGCTGCTCAACAAATAACACTAACAAAAAACTGCAAATACTTCCACTGCAGCAGGGGATCAAAAACTAAGTCTAATGAAAAATATAAGCCTCGTCCCTCTGCTGTAACAGCACATCCAGGTCTGAGCATCTGTAATATCACAGTTAATAGGGTAAGCAACAGTACCAAAAACTGAAGGGAGGAATGACTTTGTGAAGGACTCAGTAGGTCTGGTACTCCAGGTTCAGCGACTGTTGTGCTATAACCACGAGTAAGTCATTCCACCTTTCTAAGGCTCAGTTCCCCTTCTCACCCTTGGGGAGCTGCTGCTCGGAAGATGTATGGCATTCCCAGGGACTGGTACCCGACTGGTGTCACAAGAGGTATGATGCCTTACCATCTACAGCTCCAACAGGTGAGAAGGAGGAGCAGGGGAGGAATATCTGCAAATCCTCATACTGTTAAAGGCAGTTTGTTATGAGCTGTGTGGCAAAGTTCCTCAGCACAGCAAGAAGGGCAAACCCAAGGCAGACCTATCCACAGGCAGATGAAACAGGCCTGATTCCTCATTGCTGGTATAAGGTAAAGATAAAATACTCTTTTACATGAAAAGGAATGCAAGGGAGGAGAGAATCAGCCCTGTGGTTCATGAAGCCAAGAGAAAAAGCAGGACCCACAAAACATTGTGCAAACTGAAAAGGAACACAAGTATAATCAATATAGTTAGGGATACTGATGGATGGCAGGAATACACTTTCCATTCTGATAGTCATGATATACTGGAGCCTGCAAAAATGATTTCCTTAAAGTACAAAGAGTGATAAAGAAAAATAAAGGAACTTTGCATCAGAACGGAATGATGAAAACTCTGCCAAAGCCTGAGGAAAAGCAAAGATATAACTGAGATGGCATCACACTATGGATCAACCTGCCACCGGATCGGGCGCAGACACTCATGACAAATAGGCACAAGGGATGCGGCGCAAATACAGTGTGACACTATATCCTGGGCATATGCTTGATGTATGGAGGATTAAATGCCACACACACACTGTCCTGGGTAGATTGTATCTAGTGCTGACAGATACCTGAGGGATCTGTCTCTTTCTTTACATACTTTGGCAATTGCCATGCCAACAAAGGATTATGGGACCGGGGGGGTGAGAAGGAGAGATCATTTGCTACTCTGTTTAACAGAGACTTTATCCTCTGGGGGGATTTTGTCAAGATGTTGGATTTCTTCTTAAATGATATTTCTACCTGCCTATACACATTTGGGTTTGACGGGCTTTTCTCCTTTCCTCTGTGCCTGTGACACAACAGTTCGCTCTTCTGGAGTCCCAAAACAACCTTGAAGCAAACATGGCTTCTGTGTCAGTCTGAAGACCATTTGCCCTCAACCCCCGCCCCCACACACGCTGCAAAGGCAAGAAAACAGCCAACGTGCTGTAAAGACCAATTCCTTTCCCCCTCTGGTGAGCTCTCTGATTGATGGCTCCCTTTGTCAGGAGAGACAGACTGCCTTGAGTGAGAGATAGCTAACCATCACCTGGGGAGGCTGCTGGGGGGCGAGAGACACACAGACACAGACAGACGGGCAGAAAGGAGAGATGAGGAGGGGGCAAGAGGGAAGCAGTGACAGAAGAGTGCAGATGAGAGAAAGACAGCAGCATGTGATGAATTAAGTTGTCAACTTTGGCATCACCTGTGTATCTTGTCATGCCAATAAATTCATTGAAGCTGAAGCTGCACGGCAAGTCGAGACTGAGAGAGTGCTGATGGAAGGAAGGAGTAACAGCCCATTTAAAGACTCAGAACAATTTATTAGTTACCTCAGGAGGGAAGTAGTGACAACGGGGACGAAAAGGTGCTTCCCCATCGTGTTGGGCAGGCGAGCTCGTTTCGGATTCAAGCTGTCCACCCAGTCACGCTGTAGAATGTAAAGGGATTTGCAGTGACAGCGACCTGGTTCAAGGAAAAATGCAGGGGAGAGGCTCAGCAGGGTCTGAGGGGCACAGGGCAGGCACCTGCCTTTGCGTAGTGCTGCGTGCCTTGTACCGCTCCTTGAGGTGTCGAGGGAAGACGTTGAGAACAAGCAGCCAAATAACCCCGGTGGGAGAGAAGGCAAAGAGCACTGAGCACGGTCACCATCGCAGGGCTGAGGGAACGTGGAGGAAAGCAGAGATGGAAACCACAGTTCTGGCACAGAGGGGTGCTGTGATGGAGAGCTGGGAGGCAGATAAAGCCCTCTGCTGACTTTGAAGTTGGAAGCACGGCACTGAGATGCAAACACTTTGCCTGGCTGTTCCAGGGAAGAACAGTGCCAAGGTGCTTTCCTGCAGAGCTAAGGAGATTGTCACTAACTTGGATAAAGGATCCTGTGCATTTCTTACACGAGGAGCCCACAGGCTCCTTCCATCCCCCAGAACTCAGTGAAGTCTGTTAGATGACTGAGGAATAGGAAAACTAACAGGTACTAATGCCCAGGCAGCAGAACGCAGAGCCCGGATCCACCCAGACAAGGGGTAAGTTTGTTCTTTCTCTCCTACTACTATTAAAACTTGCAAAACCGAACAGCATCTGTCCCAGCTGTTTGAGAAATGCATCTACATCTACTTCTTCACTCCCTTCCCTTCTTTTCCCAACTCACCATTCCCCACACAGGAGCTCCTGCAACCCCTGTGTTCATGGAAGATGAACTGCCAAAATCTCCCTCCTATCAGCCACGGAGCCTAAGGGTTGCAAAGTTTGATTTCCAAAGCAATCTGAGACCCGCTGTGACCTTATTTGTAGCCATCCAAAGACGTTTACGTTTATGTGACGAGACGTGTCCACTGACCCTTCCTTGCAATGAGCAGATCTCAACCAACAGCCAGACACTGCGCCAAGAAAGAGGAGGAGACCACCTGCTCCAAGGCTCATTCCTCCCGTGGCCTCCACTGCTGCGTGCTCCACTGATGCTCCAGGCACGGACAGAGGGGAAGGGGAGGAAAGAGGAAGGAAAAAAACCCGGATTCTTCCCTCAGGCAGAAGTATGGGAGGATTTCCTTCGAACAGGGAGAAAATCTGACTCAGCCACACAGCTGGAGAAGCTGCTCTTTTCAGCTTGAGTGAAACCGTGAAGTCTTGCAATTGTCCAGGGTATCTGGTGAGTTTGGGTAGAAGTGTGTGCGCACATGCAAAGCATTTGACAGCTCCATGCAGAGAAATAATACGTGTGGCGTAAACTATCATGTGGATCTCTCTCTGTCAGTATATACATGGTTAGAATGTGCGTGTATGGATGGATACATACATATATATGCACATATACACATACTGCCATTTGCTCCCGACACTCCCAGCTTCTTCAAGAGCTCTCATTTGGCTGGTGGTTTGCAAGCCACCAAGCAGCCACGACGGAGCTGTCCTGGCTGGGGTCCCCGAGCTGTGCGGTGCAGCTCTGTTGGCTGCCTTCAATTTGATATCAAATGAGAACAGGGATCTCGCTGGGCCAAGCTCCGTTCTGATCTGCCTGGTCCCCAAATCAGATCAGCAGTAGTGCCTTCAGGCTGTGGCACGATATTAAAGTTGAGGGCAGCTTTAATCTGCTTCGCTGTTTGCACAGTGGAAGCTGTGCTTGCCCTACTGGGAAATTACTGGTTCACCCCTCGTTCAAGTAAAGCAGACATTTCTTTTCCAGGAGTTGCGATCTTTGGGTTTGTGTAACTTAGTTTAAATGATCTAAACTGGTGGCTTCCCACCTTTCCCATTCTGAGGACACCTTGCAGTTCCAGGGAAGGTGCACGCATCGTATAGTGAATGTAACTCTCCTGGGAATAGGTTTGGTTTTCCTGAAGTCCACAGACTGAAGGGGGAAGATGACTCGGTGAAGGAACTAGGAGTGAGAAGGTAGCTCGGTGCTCAGCTCAGCTGCAGCACATCTCCGAGAGCCCTGGGCACCCGTCCACAGCTGTCACACTCTCTCCAGGGAAATATCACACCTTCCCCAGGACATCACCCCAAACTACATCCTGGGGTGCATCAAACACAGCACAACCAGCTGGTCAAAAGAGGGGATTTTTCGGCTGTATTCAGTGTTGGTGAGGCCTGACCTCGGGTGCTGCGTGCAGTTCTGGGCCCCGCAATTTAAGAAGGACGTGCGGGTCCTTGACTGCATCCAGAGGAGAGGAACGAAGCTGGTGAAAGGGCTGGAGCACATGTCCTGTGAGGAGCGGCTGGGGACTTCGGGCTTGTCTAGTTTGGAGAAAAGGAGGCTGAGGGATGACCCCATCGCTCTCTACAGCTCCCTGGGGGGAAGTGGAGAGGGAGGCGCTGAGCTCTTCTCCCTGGGATCCAGCGATAGGACAAGGAGGAATGGTTCAAAGCCACACCAGGGGAGGTTTAGACTGGACATGAGGAAGCCTTTCATTACCGAGAGGGTGGTCAAGACACTGGAACAGGCTTCCTAGAGAGGTGGTCGATCCCCCAAGCCTGTTGGTGTTTAAAACACATTTGGACAATGCCCTTAATAACATGTTTTAACTCGGTCAGGCCTGAATGGGTGAGGTGGTTGGACTAGATGATCGTTATAGGTCCCTTTGAACTGAAATGGTCTATTCTATTCCATCAGACACCTGACATTTCAGGGTTTTTTACTCTGTCCTGATGGTACCTATCAGGCCACGTCTTCAGCTCTTCAGGTTCCCCAAAACAGTGAGTAGGTTTTTTGATTGTTCATTTTTGGGGTTTTTTTTTGTTTTGTTTTTGTTTTTTGTTTTTTGGTTTTTTAAGTGGAGAGTTGTTGGGAGAAGGAGACAGCCAGAGTGAGGTTCCTGCAAGGATGCTGTTGGCAGTCAGGGAGAACAGGGAACCAGACAGGTGAGCTGAGCAAAGCTGCTTACAGAAAAAAAATTGGTACTGAGATGAGCTAAAAGAAGCCACAAAAACCTGATGGCATGTTACGCTGTGCTCCGTCACACCCAGAGATCCTGGGCTGCACAGTGCAGCACTGTTAGCTGAGGGGGACAGAGACCTTCAAGCAGGTCCATTTACCTAGGGAAAAGGCTGGAAAGTGAGGAATTCCTAGGAAACAGTACTTGCCAATGCATACCTGAGCTGCACACTCAGGTTTGACAGAGGAATGACAGGAATAGGGAATATTTGATGAAGAGACAGGTAATGAGTGACAGCTGCAGAAGATGATGGGGGTTGGCAAAAGAGGGAAAGGCATGGGAAAGGCAGAACGGAATAGGTGGCTGAGAAGTACTTGTGTAATTCATCTTGAAAGGATCTTCTTAAAAGACAGTGACAGGGGCATAGGTAAGGAAGGCCACAGAAGAGGCACAAGCCTACAAAAGCGTGCCCACATACACCGCCTCGCTGCCAGCAGCCTTTGGAGCTCGGATGTCCTTGTGGCAGCCTGGTGAATTTTCACTTACCATGGGGAAGAAAGGAAAAAGTCTCACAAGTTCTTAGTCTTCTTCTGCCACCGGGCTTGAGGTGATTATCAGCCCTTTAGCAACACAAGTAGAAACCTAGAGCCACAGGCATGGGGGTCTTTGGCCACGTATAGGGGTTTGTAGTACGTTTAGGTATCCTTGGCTCCTTGAAAGGTTACTGGGCATGTCCCGCCCCACAACAAGGTCACTTTTAACCACATGCTCACCCTAATGGGCATCATTGGTCCTGAAAGGCCCCCCCTGACTCTCTGCAGTGCCTAGCACCAGCTCCTTCCCACAAAAGAAAGCCACTGGGATGCACACACAAACCCCTGAACGCCAGGATGCCAGAGTGGCAACAACAGCACCTACCCCACTAAGGGCACCGCCGGCCCTGCTGGCACTGCTCACGGCTGTAAGGGGGCTGTGTCACTTGCTAGCTACGCAGGGCTTTGGGTAGTGCCAAGTCGGGAAGCAAGCAGGAAAATCTCACTCCAGATAGCCTCTCTGTGCAGCTGAGGAGGTACATGTACATGGAAGGTAACACCCATCAGTGATTTCCACTCAAGCCCACCAGGCTGAGGAAGCCCTGAGGAACCTCGGGGCTGTGCCCAGAGAGTCTTTTTCTCAGAGAAGGTAGGATCCTCTGTTATATATTAAAAATTCATGAGAAGGGCTGGTGCCATGATTCCAGTGTCACAGGAAAGGAACCTGAAGCACCTTGGAGGCAATGTGCCTCGCACAAGGGATCAGAGGGGACCACACCTGAGGCAGGTGGCTGTGAGGTCCATTGGTGGGACACTGGGTTGGGGTGAGGAAGGCTACTTTCTTGCTCTGCCGTGAGTGTCGTGTGGCCCTGAGCCACTTGTACCACCCTTCTTTACCCTCCTCTTCCTCCTTTTTCTGCCCTTTCTCTTTTCCAGGTCTTGTGACCAGGGACTGACCCAGCTACGCCAGTAGCCTGGGTCTCACTTGAGCCTTTTGGTTATTGTCACAACCCAAATGCCACAGCCCAGGATTTCAGACTCGCTGCCCTGCAGTTTGACCAGGGCTGTGCTTCTGCAAAGACCAGTCCTGTATTCTAGGCCTATTTTAAAAAAATCTAATTTGTAGGCACGATGGCTTGCAGAGGAAACAGTATTAACCAGAAAAATCTCCCTTCCTCCAGAAGCTGTTTAAAATCAACCATGACCATCTTGCTCTCCTGGAACTGCTGCTCAGGCCACCTCAGAGGTGGCTTGCCTTTATCTGTGTCTAGCCCAGGAACAGATAAAAATATTATAAAGCAGTGATGGGATCATGCTAGAGGCTACAGAAAGGAAGAACGACTTTTACTCGGAAAGACCGTTCAATAATAGGTATGCCAATTAATAAATAAGTGAAAAGAGGTGACATTCATGATGACATTTAAATGACTGAGGTGCCAAGTGCTTGTTAAAATACCACATGGCCTGGAAGGACGCAAACAAAGAAACAGAGCTTGGACAAGCAGTGAGTAATGGTGACCCAATCAATTTAACTATTGATAAAACACAGGTGAGGAAATGTGCAGGAGAAAAATCTCTGCAAATCATCAGCTAATGGATTAAACACAACTGAGTGCGAGATGGAAATTAACTGATCAATTCACTCAACAGCTGCTAATTATATGTGACAAAGCACGCAGAACTCCAAAAGTATATGGAGCTCAAAGGAAGGCAATGCTGTAGAAATATTCGAAGGCTGCCTCTTGCCTCTGTGGGGTAGGACATTTGCCCCAGTGAGAGAATACCACTGTCACTGATTAAAATTTAACTCTGCAAATGTTTGAAGTCTGTATTTCAAAAGCACAGAAAGGGGGGTTCTTTTCCACTGCTTTGTAACAATTTGCAACATTAGGTATAAATATATGGTATCAAAATTAACATGCCAATCTAAACAAAATTAAATGTAATGGTACAGTCAAAATGAAACCTTTTTGCCTCATTGCAGTTAAACATTTTGACACTAGTGAAATGAAACTAGAAAGTTAAAATTATTTGTTGTGACACTCGTCTGTCAAAAAAATTTGTTGCATCATCGCGCTCCTGCAAAACACTTTGACGCCGACAGAACTGATCTTCCAATAGGAAGTTATCTCACATTTTCTGATCACTACTGTCACAATTTTATTTTGCATCATCATTCACATCCTGACCACTTTCATTTTGGCTTGCACCATTTAGGAAGTGGTCACTAGAGTATCGACAAGCTCTTCTCCCGCCTTAGGCTTACTATTATGTTATATAGCCTTTGGGACTCTTTCAAAGTCATGCCCTTGGAGAGTCAGCAGATGGTAGAAAATATAGAAATATAGAAATTAAATAAATAGTAATGATGAATTAACTGATCACCAGGGAAAGATGAGTACCAAAGTGTGATTTTTCCCTGAATGAGATCGGAACAGGAACCTCGCTGGTGGAATTCTCACCCTGCACTGTAGAACTGAGTTTGGAATCCACTTTTGGAGCAAGGATAAGTGCTAAGCACACATTTAACTTACTGCTTATACCAATAATTAAATTATTAATTCAAAGGGGAAAACCAGTGAGGCTCATAAACCAGATGAAACTTACAAATCAGGTAGCTCAAGCCTGCCACTACAACATAAGCAATGTCAATTCTGGAGATGATGAGACCTAAGTCAGGGCAGTCTTCCAGATTCATCACGCTAACAATATTTGTTATCTATCCTCAAACCCCAACTCTGTAACTTGTGAGAGTCCAGTATGTTCTATGCATGGCCTACAACGCTATTTTTAGACTGCTTTTAAAATTCACCGTTAAAGGGAATTCAGAGGATGCAAAGTCTAATACAGTGCTTCATGATCTCCTGCTAGCAAATTTAATTCAATCCGTCTTGGGTTAGGAGCACTGTCACAGACTGGCAATTGCCTGAAGAACCATAAACAAGGGATAATGACAAGGGGCATGTAAGAGCAAAGTTGTAAGCAGGTGTGTAAGTGAGGTGCTGTAGGAATCCATGTGAGGTCTGCTTTCATTTAACATCTTCATTAATGAGCCTGAAGAAGTTGCTTCCTAATGAAAGTGGTGGAAGATGCAAAACTGGGAGGAGCTGCAAACATCTATCAGGGCAAATAAACATAAAGAGGTACACAGGGATTAGGCATAGGGGCAGAAAGAAAAGAATGGAACAAGTTAATTAGTTCTCCTGGAGAAAAAAAAAAAGTCAGTTTATGGTTAGGCAAAATCGGGGGGGGGGTGTGGGGTGTGGGGGTGGGTGTATGCGCGCGTGTGCGAAGAGACCTGCACATCTTTTCAGACAGATGGGTGTGCAACTTCAGATCAAATTTCTCAAAGCACTGAAGAATGTAAAACTGTGGCTGGTGGGTTGTCTAAACTCAAGATAAGAGTAAGTAATAAAGCAGGCAGGCATGCTATTAACTAGATGAAAATGTCATCTAAGACCCAGTCTAGAATACATCTGTACTGGGGATGGCGCATCAGCCCGTATCTATCTTCATAGATGGGTTAAAGTATATCAACTTCAATAATGCTTCAAGTATAATGCTCCCCTCATTTGAGGCCCAATAAGCCACAATGAAGAAGAGGGAAGGAGAACATGTAAATTCACGCATTCAATAGGCTTAACAGCAATGCCAAAGAAGAAAAAGGTGGCAGCAAACTCACTGGGACCTATATAAATTACATGGCACAAAAGTTCCAGACAAACTATGAAGGTACCATGTGGTGGAAAAATGGTCCTCAGCGCCACTAAGATTACACATTCAATGAAACAAATCATTCAGGTCTGCTGCAGCACCCAAAAGATGTAAAAAAAAAAAAGCAGGAGAGGCACTCCACGGCTTCCTAAATCTAAACGTAAGAGGACAATACAGCAGCTCCTGCACATCTAACTTCCACAGCAAGACCAGACTTGATCAATGCTCATCCCACAGTATTCCACAATACGGTTAAGTCTTCAGCAGAAACTGATCCACACCATTGCTCTTAGCCAGAGAGCAGCTTAATAATTCACTCCCCAGCTAACCCAGTGCTGTAATGCCCCCCCTGTGCTCCTGAAAACTTGGCCAGAGTTGCCCCTCCTTGCTGTAAATGCAGAAGGACACAGGACTGTGTTCGTTAACTGTTTCACAGTGGTGACTCCTTGCAATTTTGCATTCCCATTACAAGACTGTGATACTTGAAAGACGACCTTATCCCCTCTGGCAGCTGTGTTCCTTTGTATTTAGTACTTCTATTTTCAAAAAAAACCCAAAAACACGTTAAGGGAAGACAAAACAGAATAAGCAATCCAAAGAGAATAACTTATCAAGAATTAAAAGAAGTGATTTTGTTGTCCCTTCTTCCCATCACCTGTGGTCCATTTCTGCCTACTCCGACTCCTTAACTTAAAGTATTTCAAACTTAACTGGGCAAAAAGAAGCAGAAAATGTATGTACGCTAAAAAAATGTATGCTTATGTATGCTAAAAAATTCTGAATGGACGGGGGTGTCAAGGGACAGAGAAGACAAGGAAGTTATCAAAAATAGAATATTCTACTGATTACAGCAGTTCAGAGCCAGGCCCTGCCACTCATTTGCTCTTATTTTGGGCAAGTTCCCATACGCCTCAGCTCACTGGGAGTAGGGATGCCTTTTTTGTACCACTCCGTTTTATCTGGTCCATTTTAACTGTAGACTCTGCAGGGCAGAGACTATCTCTCAGCCTCTGTTCGCAACCTTACCTTAGAGAGACTTATTAGAGCCTGCGGACAGTACACTAGTTTTAATTGGAATAAGCAAAATTAAATTATGTTCCTTAGTCTGTATCATAGAAATGCCAAATGTACAGCTAAAAAAGTCGTCTGCTTTTTAGTTAGCTAAGAGCTAAAGAAGGAATCTGAAGTATTAGCTCACTTGCAAAAGTGTGGTTTTAATCCTGCATGATATTCATTGCAAAATGGTAAAATTAAATATTAAATCCTTACTAAAAAAAATTGCAATGGTGCTTCAATAAAACATGGCAACTCAGCCTGAAATGTATTTCTTTTTTCCTCTCAGAAAATGATAAGCAGGATGCTTAAAATAACATTATTTGAGGCAGGTTAGTATAGCTCCTTTTTTAAAAGCAATGAGGTGGAGAAGGGAGAAACAAGGGGGCCCCGAGAATTTCAGGGGCTTGCTGAAAACCACAAAGGACAGAAGTGATTTTGTCAGGAGGCCTCACGTTTTTGATTTTGGGGCTTAGATCCCAGGGTCACAAGGTCTGAGAAGAAGTACCTTTTGCACATTCAAAGTGTGATGCTGTGAACGGAGTGCTTTAGCACGGACGCACACAGGATATCCAGTAACAAGCTCAGACTCAGACCCGAAAGGCCGGGGGTACATAAGCACTCTGCAGGGCGCTCGGCTGCAGCAGGTGGACCGCTAGTTCTGATACCGAAGGTTTCCTTCTCCTTCTCAAGCCAGATTTCCAATTTAGCAGAGCAGCTCTCCTCGTCCTGACAGGCGAATGCGTATTGTCCCCTTTTCCATCCCTAGCTGAGGGCGGGAGGAGGCGAAAGAGGGCTCAGATGACTTCCTGGACAAAGGAGGTTTGTAGCTGCAGCCTGATGAACATTGGAGATAAGAGCAGCCACAGCAAATTGGCCCCAGTGGGAATGGCAGCAGCACTCGCTTCACCTAAAGGCAAGGCAGCAATTACGCCTGCGGTGCCCAGCGTCCATCCGTCTGTTCCTTCCCTGCCCTCCTGCCGCTGCCCCCGTGCCCCCCACTCACGGACCAGGTGTGCTCAAGGCTACTGCTATGTTATGTGCAGCTTGAAAAAAAAAAAAGCCTTCCAGTCCTTTCTTTCTCCTGCTCAGGTATCCGAAGCCAGAGGTCTGAGCCTTATCATGCTGGATAAGAAAACGCAGGAAGAGGTTTGGGCAAAGAGGAAGGAAAAAGCATGTACCGCTATGTGCATGGTTTTGTTCCACCTGGGGGGGCACAGCCCGCAGGAGGAGGCTGTCTCAGCCCTCAGTATCTCAGAGAATGCTCTCTTGACTCCCCAGACCAGAAGCAGAGCCTGTGGAGATCCCAGCCTTGAGGGCAATGCCTGCCACCAGTATTACAGCTGCTCCAGCATCATGTCGGATTGGCTGTGCATGGGCAAACAGAGGGCTGGAAGCACTGCGCTGGTCTCCAGAGCCAACAGGAGCATGGGCATCCCTCCAGCCTAAGGAGCTCAGCTTCCAGCAGCCATGGGGAACCGGGAGGAAAAAACCGGCAAGGATGATGCCATTCTGAAAGCCCAGCTTCCCTGTCCACAAATGACCTAGAGAAGAGCAATGGGCATTTAGCTGGCTTCCCAAGGAGCAGCGCAGCCACCCAAGATCTCTGACAGCAAACCTGCAGTGCCAGTAGCTGGGGAACACTCTCCCCTCCAGGCAGCAGGACTCAGTCCGCTGGCAGAGGACTCTGAGATACCTAGGTCCCAGCATCCAGCATCAGCTCTAAGGCTGGCTGAATGCCTCTAGTGTCTCCTCCTGGCACACAACAAGCCAATAAGGAGATTCTCAAAATGCTCTACATGCTGTGACCCTCCTCTTTGAGCTCCTTCTTTTGTCCCAGCTCCCTTCTTTATCCTGAGTCAGCACAGCTCCTAGCACCCAGCTACAGCAAAAGGGCTTCACAGGGTGGCTGGACAAAATCAAAGGGCTGTTATTAATTTGACAGGTGCTACTGCCTGGTGTCATGTCCCAAGTTCGTCCTATAGCACTGTTGATTATTTTTTCTCCTTGGATCAGGGACATTTCATTTATTAGCACCGAACTTCCCCCTCACTGCCTGCAGCCACTGCTGCCCTGATCTCCCCAATTCACTTTGCAATTAAATTTTGTCCTTTTGTGAAAGGACTGTGCAGGAAAGGTCTTGTGTTTTGGTTGGTTTCTTCCCACCCCCCACCCCCAAGTTCTACTTGGTCAAAACAGCCTCTGGAAATCCTAGCAGAATCCCAAACAGAGTAAAACTGGCTGGAAACAGTATTTATATGAAAAGGAGTCTAAAAGCCATAGCTTTATGTAGCTAAAACACTCAGCACAGAAGAAGGAACAGGGGCACAGGAGGCCACTAAGTCTTAGCTGTAAAGGTATAAATCTGACGTAACCACAGAGTTGATGGAGATTTACATGAAGGTGGCTTGGAAGGAGACACAAGGGGGTTTGTGTTGGAAGCTTGAAATGTGGAGCATCAAAACCATCACATCTTTCCCCTTACAAACACTGGCAGTCAAACCAACTGACGGGCAGGAAGACGGGGGAGAACGACTGCACTCATTCAAGTGATTTACTTTATTGTCACTACTGCTAACACCCTTCTCTTTTTTTCCCCAGGAATCACATTAACAGCTATAAAACTGCAAATTTAAATGAAATCTGCTCGGAGTCTGATTTTGCTCCATAATGCTCCAGAAGTCACAAGGCTTTTTGTTTGTTTCTTCTCATCCTGCTCCTCATCTACATACACATGCTCAGAAACCTTCATATCAGTAATATGTATAATAAGTAATGTACATATAAGTAGTATGTATAATAAGTAACACATAACCACTTCTGCTGTTTCCTCTTGTGAAGGTATAAATCTGACGTAACCACAGAGTTGATGGAGATTTACATGAAGGTGGCTTGGAAGGAGACACAAGGGGGGTTGTGTTGGAAGCTTGAAATGTGGAGCATCAAAACAATTACATCTTTCCTAATCTTCATGCCTCCCTTCTCTTCCTC
>JAVJGJ010000057.1:5597901-5655737 GCA_035590215.1 Microhierax caerulescens | reverse complement strand
AAGAAAAAAAGGGGGGGGAAGGGGGACGGGAAGGTCAAAAGTAGGAAACTACTCTGAACACAGGTTTTGTGCTTGTATCTAGAGAATTGAGGTGATTTTGTGGGTTTGTAAGGGCAAGGGTGGTTTGGTTGATTGGTGTTGTGGGTTCCCACCCCACCCCACCCAGTTTGGAACCTTGTGTGATTCTAACTACCAAAGATAATAAAGCTAAAGGATATTTCTTTCAGTCCAGATGGTGGTGTCCACTGGTGCCTACTTAGATAATAAGGATTAGAGGCAGACTGAGACTTTAATTTGGATATGATTAAACACTAAATATATGCCCAGTAACGTGATGAAATGATGGATGGCAATACAATCCTTTTGTAAGATATAAATTAAATTTTTCTGTGACAGTAGTCTAGGTAGGTTGCAGGATAGCTGTAAAAATGCAGGAATCCATACTGAAGAGACTCATTTCTGGCATGTGACTGTTTTGCTCTGTGTTCTGTGTTTTCCCAATACCAAAATGCGATGGTGTTATTCAGTAATCCAAGCACCTTCCTATGCAACTTTGGGCTTTGTTGTGAATCCCTTGAGAGCTTCAAGGGTGCTGTTGTAGTAACAGATACCTTGTATGCACTAGTATATTTCAAAGGCTGGCTTACAGCCCTTTCCACATCATCTTTGATGGATAGCGTTGCCAGCAGTTTGTCGCTGTCAGTCATCCACCAGAAGAAGCCCAAGAAAGTGTGTGTGTGTCTGTCCATGTCCTAAATCTTGCTTCACTCACTTTTTTGTCTGTGTTAGTAGGATTGTGTGTTTTCTCTTGGTATTGTATAACGTTCCTCCTTCTTGTACTACCTGAGCATTTTTAAATGCAAAATCAACAGGACGGTAAAATGTCAGTGAAAGTTTACAGGGCACTTTATTTCAACGATATATGGTATAGCAGGCTTGAAGAACTGACTCTGAATAGGCTTAATCTTCTAATTCCTTCTAAATTTGCCATGAAATGCATAACTGATTCACCTCTAACCAATAAGAAAAAGCTCTTTAAAATATACACAGCTAAAGGAAACTTCTGATTCTCTGTGGTGATTCATGCTACAAAGTATTTCCATTGTTGGAATAAAAATGGAAATCGGGAGCTTGTTGTAGAAAGTTAATTCCCAGTGAGCAATTATCTATGTGACAAACCAACCTTGTAATTGGCACTTCTGTTGGCAATCTCCATAGAAAAGTAAAGGATTGACAGAACCCAAAGGCAATGTCTTTGGGGGGCAAGTGAATTGTTAGCATATTGCATGCTGATTCAAGGATGGGGAGTGCTGGACTCTTCCAACACAGCAGTGCCCAGGGCATCTTACTCCAGCAAAAAACAAACTGGCCCAACAAGTTCCTGATGTTCATGGCTGGGAGTGAAATCCTGGAATTATGAAGCCCAAACCCAGTCAGCGGAGGGTGCTAGAGTCTGCGTTCAGCTTGTGGAACCTGTTAGCGGGATGAGGGGTGAAAGTGTCTAAAGGGGTTTCATTCTAAAATGAAACACACGGTTGATGTTTTAACACTGGTGGCTGTTCTCCCAAGGCTTGCTGCCAGCAGAGGATCCCCTGTGCAGTAAGTGTAGGTAGAAGTGAATGTAGTCCAGGTTTATCCCCTCTTTAATGGAAAACCAGCTTCCATTTAAAAAGGAAAAAGAAAAACAAAAACAAAACCAACCACGAAGTAAATGCTTTTGGCTGAAAATAGAAAACAGTTACATTAAACTTTGCTGTATCCACCGATGCAAATACGTATTGGCAGTAGGATAGCAGTCTGGATATCTCTAGCACTGCTGCCACCCTTGTTTCTCTGTAGAGAAAGGCATCCCTGACATCCCTGCCGCCTCTCGCTGGAGGGAAAGGAAAGAAAGCCTTGCTCCTTCCTCTTGCTTTGGACGGAGCGGTGAGCTGAGAGCGGGGTTGGGGGCTGTGGGAGCTGGAGTCTTACCATGCCCAGTCTGATTCTGGCCCTGCCTATGCTGTTGCTCTTATAATGCAGCATTTGCCAAAGGCTTCGTGCCGTTGTTCTGGCCTCACTGTCTGAACGCTGGTGATTACTACAAGATGTAGAGAGGAGACAGACCCGTGGTCCGCAGGCCATGGAGGAGGCCAGTGGCGAAGTGGGGGCAGAACCCAGACCTCCTGCTTGCTGTGCTGCCCTCCCACCCTGATAACACCAAGCCTTCCCACCCTCAACACTTTGATAGGGTGCCTTTGCTAGCATTAACGTAGTTTCAAAGGTCCCTTTTACTCCATTCCCTTAGAAGCTGTTAAATGCCTCTTTTTTTTTTTTCATTATTATTATTTCTTAGTGCTATTTTTACGTACGTCGTTCCTGTTCAGGTTCCATTGTAAACGCGATTCCATTAGGAAGCTCCTGCTGCTCACAGAGTTAGCCCAGCCAATGTAAATAATGGAGCAGACAGTGTGAACTCTGCTTTGACAAGCTGTAGCGCCGAGCCCCGTGCGCGCTTTCCCTTTCATCAGATACACGCGTTCTCTCCGTGACTTCTATCGGCCACTGGGGGATGTGAAATGAAAAACTACCTGATTGTGAATTATGACAGTAAAAGTTTATAAGCTACTAAAATGAAGTTATAGCACCTAGGAGCTCAGTCAACTGACAATGTTAAATGATACGTTTTAAAACTCGCTCTGAGATAATGCCACCAAAGGAACTGCGCGTGCCGAGGTGAGGTGGGGCTGCTCTGTGACAGGCGTGGAGCAAACTGCGGAGGAGTTGGGGAAAACTGCTGCACTGATGACAGTTGTTCTCCGTTAATCCCAGGGGAGCTAAAGGTAACTGCTTAGAAAAGAACTGTGGTTACAATTCTAAGATGCGGAGGAAAGAGAAAGATGTAAATATACAGAGGGGGTACGGGGTAGTGGGGTGTCCTTTGACTGCTGGCTCTCCTGGGCTGTGGAACTGCTCTTTCTCTCTAATTAGGAAATGCTGACAAGCTAAGAATGGCATTGGATGGCTGAAGATGGCATTAGGAGCCAAAAGAATGGTTAAGGCTGTCAGGTCCATAGAGCACAGCTGTGGCAAGGAAGGCTGCTTTTCCTCCTGTCCCTTTCAGGTCGTTCCAGTGGTGAATAGCCACTACTCACATGGGTAGGATTCGATAGCAGGCTTTGAGGGAGCAAAGAAAGGCATCCTTGGACATGCTGGGGTTTTAGTTCCAATCAGAACTATGCTTTTGATCTGAATCTCCTGATCATCTCTGATTTGCATCATGGAACGATCTTGGAGCACACCAAAAAAAAAAAAAAATCAAAAAATCTTTCCTTTTGGATGGAACTAAACCAAAAAAATGCTCATGCCTGATATGTTCCAGCTGTTAGTGGAAACTGGGCTGATGTGAACTCCCCTCTGAGCTGTGTATAGCGTGGACATCACCTTCTCAGCACCAGCTGCTTCACACTCTATATTTGCTCCTATTGCGCTTTACTACTGTGTAATGAAGACAGGCTCTCTTCTTTAAAAGCAACAAATATCCCATATTCCCCAATAATGTAAAAGGTCGCTACAGCACTGTAGGTCTCTCTGATATTCTGTATCTAGTGTAACTTCTTTTTCACCTTGTTTTTTTTTATGTTTTTGTTGTAGTTGATTATGGTACTTCAGATACTGATTGTCTTCAAGTACGGACTGACTGGAGCTGGCTTTCTTTTTAAACATCTTGATTTCCATAGTTATTTACCACCTGAGCTTGTTTGCAGACTGGCTGCAACGCACAACATCAAAAGCAGCACAGTTGCAAACTAAAGCACACAGGAATAGAGGCAGGGAAGGCTCTGGGTGTACATCGGTGCCACTGTCCTCTGCTGAACAGGGTTTAAGCTGCCAAAATGTCGCAGACATCACTGCCAAAAGCCTTGCTAGAAAAAGGTCTGATTCATGCAAATAAACACCATGTGTAAGACAAGGACACATTACAGACTCATGCTGTAAAGGCAGCTGTAAAGAAAGGTAAAGTAAAATGTCAGGTAGTGTCTCGGTAGTGGAGCCCCATCCAAAGAACTGAACAAATGCTTTTTATGAATGTGTGCTTTTTTGGTTGGTTTTTTTTTTTTTCCTTAAGAAGGACCTGTTAAAAGCATGAGAAATGTAAATAAGGATTTATGCAGACCACGTTAATTCTAGCTTTTCCTAAAACTTTCCATTTGACACTCATTTAGCTATGTGCACAGGATAATATAGGGGGAAGGTGGCCCAATCATTGCAGCAGTAGCTGTGCAGAGTTAGGTTTTTCCAGTACATTTCAGATTTGTTAGGAAAGTTCTTCCATTTCTCTAGAACTCTACTGCCTGTCTGCAAACCATGAACAAATTACACTGTAGACTAAAACAAAAACATAGATGCTGTAAGAATGAAGTCTGTATAAATAGCTACAGGGGGGTTCAAAGCGCCTGCTGCGATTGTGTCTTACACAAAGTTATGTTTGTGTATTTCATATGAGCCACATCTCATCCTGCAAGGTAAACTAATTCTGCTTCAAATGTCTGCTTTGCCAGGCGACTGGTTTCCACACAAACTGCATGAAGGTAAATTGGAGAGATTCTTCTTCTTCTTGGCTTCCTTAATGATGGTGAACACCCTGGGGTTCTGGACCATTGCACACAGGTATGTGTGGGAAAATGAAAGCTTGATGTTTCATTTGCAGATATGTGTAGAAATTCTTGTAAAACCTGTAAAGTAGTCTGTAATAAAGAATTGGTAGTGTTAGGTCATATGTTACTGTTCAAGGCTCAAACTTTAGTTTTTTTCATCTGCCTCGAGGAGAAAGATTTCACAGGAAAAATTAAGTGATAAAGTTAAAAAAATAAATAAAACCAACCCACAAACCAAAACCAAAACAACCCCACTGATAATTAGCCATAAATATTTAAGGGATCTTATTAACATAAAAATGACTTGAAAAAAAGAAGAGCATCCTCTCCTTTACAGAAGGACATAAATAGTTTGGCATAGAGTTTAGATCACATCAACAAGTTATCTTGGTCATGGAACTGAGCTCTGCTGCACTTGGCTTTGTACCGATATATAGAAAATGTTGCTGTTGTCTCAATGAGCTTTCCTCTTTAGTGTAGGACCATAGGTGAAGGGGTTGCAAAGATGTTACAGTTTAAGCCCAGCCAGCAACTAAGCACCCCATGGCCTCTCGCTCACTCCCCCCACGTGGGGATGGGGAGATAATCAGAAGAATAAAAGTGAGAAAACTCATGGGTTAGAATAAAGACAGTTTAGTAGGTAAATGTGCAAAACTCGCACACACATAAGGCAAAACAAAGAATTAATTCACCACTTCCATGGGCCGGCAGGTGTTCAGCCACCTGCAGGAAAGCAGGGCTCCATCACACACAACGGTTACTTGGGAAGCCAAAAGTCCTAACTGCAAATGTTCCCCCCCGCTTCCTCCTCCTTCCCTCAGCTTTATATACTAACTTTATATATATATAATTTTCTATGGTATAGAATATCCCTTTGGCTAGTTCGGGTCAGCTGTCCTGGCTGTGTCCCCTCCCGGTTTCTTGTGCTTCTCCAGCCCACTTGCTGGCAGGGCCTGAGAAACTAAAAAGTCCTTGATTTAGTGTTAACATTACTTAGCAACAACCAAAACCATCCGTGTGCTGTCAACGCTGTTCTCACACCAAATCCAAAACACAGCACTGCACCAGCTACTAAAAAATAAATGAACTTTATCCCAGCCGAAACCCGAACACAAGAAAACAGCAGATGGCTACCTTTTTAGGTTTAGTGTTGTAGGCAGTGGTTTCAACAGAATAACCCTGAAATATTTTCTGATACCCTACCAGGCAATGAGATAAAAGCAACTTTCTGCTGGAGACAATGGAACTGCTCAATTAGCCCACGCACAGGAACCAATGTTGTTACCTGTAGAGCCTAGATTTAATTCTTACTTCTTGCCTGAAAATGCTAGGAACTCACAACTGCAATCCCCTTTTACATCCAGGGTAGTTTGAAAGTTTGTCTGCCTCCTGTATTCTGGAACATTTAATCGCAGTTAACTTTCTGTTGTCAGTGTTACAAGTAATACTCACAGTTGAGAACAGGGAGGGAAGCGAATTGTGCCACCACGAGTGGAAAGGGTCATGAGCGAGTGGCATTCTCTCGTAGGCAGTGGGCTGCAGTTCTATGGAAATCCTTCAGAAACCTTGATGCAGTAGTCATTTGATAATGACAATAATAGAAAATTTCCAAGGGCAGCGTACTTCTGGAACTCTTGAGAAAAATGCTGCTTTTTCTACTACATATAGCACTAACTTTGCAGCACCAAAGATTGCCATAGCATCTTGTCAATTATTTCAGCTGTAACCCGAGTCACAAGTGTCCTTTTATTCCAGTGGCTAGATTTTGATTCTCTTCTTTTAAATGTGACCCGAGTCATGATTAGAAATGTTTCTCCTGCACGTACTTTGTTTTCCTTTCAGAAGATGAGATTTTATTCTCCTGTAAAATGAACTTTTCATTTGTGACACTGTTGAAAACGGAAAGGTTTTGATTGTCAAAACGTGGCCATAGAATTGGGTTGAACTCCACAACTAATTTTGCCATAAATTAACATAATTATATGAAGAAATTTATTGACCTCCGGCCTTCAAAAAGCAATTCAGTTTTATTTCAAACTGGTACTGCACTTCAAATTCGTTCGAGGGACCTCATTTTTCAATAAGACAACCACAGCCTACATGAAATATGTTTTTGAGGTCCAATGTAACTTCTTTTGTGCTGAATAAGACTTTTCCTGGAAAGGGGAAAAAAGGGTGAGGACTATTCAGATAAACACTGATTTAGTGATGGGGGGTAAACCATCTTTAAAACTCTAAATTAGAAAAAGTACACTAAAATTTCTCTGAGGAAAAAAGCATGTTTTTTAAAATTTGTTAAAATGACACAGTACACCTATGATTAACACCTGCACCTCATTTGGCACTTCTCGTTCTGAAAGGTTCTAGGAAAGCACATATCATTATCCTATTTTTCAGGCTGCTTAGAAGTCCACTGTAACTTGCCAAAGATTACCTAATATACAATGAGTGAAGCTAATCCCAGAGAGGATGATTATTTCACTTTTTTTCTTCCCTATCCTCCCTTGCAGATACAAAAATCTGAATCAGGAATACACCAATGAGTTCAGAGGAAGTCTTCCTGAAGAAAACCTTTTGAAGCATGAAAAAGCCATCAAGCATTGTGATAGTGTTCTGGAAAGTTCTCCCATTTTGTCTCCTATGGAGAAAACTTGATAAAATTTCACCCTTTGACTAAATTTTGATTGTGTTATCAACCAGCTTTCTGATAAATTGCCTAGCATACTTAAGTGGAACTGCCAATGTTATTTATGAATTATCTTAGGAATCATAATGTTATTTATAAGTTTACAAAATAGCAGTCGTCGTAGGATTTGGCCTCACAGGACGTTGCACTGTTGTAACACATCAAGGGCAAGCAGAGCTCACTGCCTGGCGTGGTTGATGGAGAGAGGCTTCTAACCTCTCTCGGGAAACAGGCACCCATGTGTATTTGTGCTTAGTAGTGGTTCAAAATTAATAAACTCACGTGTACATTTATTTAACAAATTACTTTGTGACTATCACTTACAGATAATTTTGGAGTCTGGTATTGACTGCTTGATACTTGCAAAGGAATACTGGCGTGCTCTTTTTGGCTGTGCTACTTATCTGCTACCCAGCCTTCTGCAAGTTGCTGCTTTACCTTCAGCAAAACGGACGTATCTGCTCTAACCTTCTTTGCAAATTGCTTTGAGATCTACCAAAAAAGATACTGGAAACTATATAACAGCAATAAGTCTGTAAAGTATGTCATGAAACACTGATGCTGAGGCATCTAGTCTTTTATTTGGCAGAAGCGCTGTGAGATTTGTCGTTCCTAAAGGATGATACAGAGAAAATTGCTAGTAGGAGAACTGGAGACCAGGATTTTTTTACATCAAAATTACTAATTGTAGCCCAGGTGAAGGGATTTAGGAAAAGAAGATTGGGAAAGGGTAGCAGCAGGTGGAAATGGGTGGAAAAAAATCATCACTAAAATGCATTCCACTTTAAAGATCTGAACAATGTTAAACACTCCTCAAACTGGCTGACTTGGGTATTGTGAGTGATGCTAACCTAGCACTTTAATATTTCATTTTTTTAAAGTCATATTACTAAAAAGAGTGAGGATTGAAATTGGGTCCTTATGTGATAAGGAAACGTACCAAACCCAAAAACTAAAGGAGTACTTTTATATCAAGACATTTGTACTGGAAGTGGTAGTCACGCCAGAAATGCTAGATATGAGGAACAGAGGAATGCTCTAGCACAGGAGAAACTACGTCAAAGGAAAATAATGCACATGGTGACACAGAGGGTACTCTGTGAGCTGAAACTGTGGGAGAGTTGGTAAAGGATAGTGTCTCTTCACCATTAACAATATGTAATGCTGTAATGGTTGAATGTTGTGAGAGGGGGAGCAAAATGGTAAATACATCTAAGAAGTAGTAAGGAAGTCAGTCAGAAGCTGTTAGTTTGATCTCGCTAGTATTTAAGGTTGTAGTTTTTTAAATTAAAAGAGAATATTTAAACTCGTGAGATAAAAGGAAAATTGAATAAAATGCAACACAGATGTATCAAAGGTAGGTTTGCCAGCCTGTCTTAATGCCTGTGTGTAATGAGAATTCATTTTCCTCACACAACATGGTAGACATGATCTGCCTTGACTTCAGTAAAGCATTTGACGTGTGTCCTATGGGAAATAACTTATGAAGATGGAGATCAGGGTCAGCAGAAGAGCTACAAGGTGGCTGAGGGATCTGTTAAAGCCCAGATGGCAACAGATATTGTAGAAAAGGAAGGTACCCATCTGGAAGCGAGTTTTTTTGTGGAACCTGTTTAATATCTCCCTTTGTGGTAAAAGAGACATGTGTGGGATGTGTATGGATGGACGGATGGTGGAGCTGAGTATACAACTCCCTGTTGGCCCTGTAAGGAGGATGGGGAGAAGGCTGCCTGCTTGCCTTGCCCTGCCTCTTGGCCTGCCAGCAAAAGGCAGGTTCTTTCTCCAAAAGTGCATAAGCTGAGCTGGTGGTGGGGCCGTGAGATGGAGAGGCAGCGAAAGCCTGAGGGAGCTAGTCTTCAAGGGCACCAAATGCTAGGAGGCAGACTAATTTCCCCATCTTTAAGTAAATCTGTCCATCCCACCTGACACTGCAATAAACTCAGCTTTAAGCTACAGAAGCTCCTAGTTTCTTTGTATAAAGAAAAAGTGACAAATTCCTGAAGACTTGACTTGACCTTTCTCTTGGCACAGAAAGCTGCAAAGATGCTGGCTGGAATCTGCTAACAAGAGGTATGCGGTCGCTGTCAATGCATTTCATAGTTATACATGAAAGGAGAAGAACTATGTAAGAACAAAATCTAAAATTTAAGCTAGTGAGTATAATTGGGCTGGAGATGCTTTTAACACCTCCTGATATTTTTTTTGTTTGTTTTAACTGCAAAAATAACAGCAGTTGGGAACCATTTAAATCAAGAACGGGAGAACAAGCCCCCTGGTTTTTTAAGATAGTTTCCTCTGGTCCATGCTCAGGCTGAATGACCTCAAACTTCCTTAGATCCTTTTCTTTCCCCCCCTCAGAAATCAAAACGTGAGAATAGATGACAGCAGAGAAAGGAATGCAGCTGTTGCAGTGTAATTGGCTGATGAAGGTCACGCTGCAAGAGGACTAATTAACTTCCTGGGCAGGACCTCTCTGCCATGCAATCACGCAAGGAAGGCTTTGAGCAATGGAGGAGGAAGCAGCTGGGCAGCCCTCATAAAGAAGCACTCCGGAAGATACGGGTTAGAATGGGCCTTAGGATGAGTAGGTGACTACTGAAAACTATCTGCCTTCTTCACATCGAGGAAGGCTTCTTCTATCAGATTTAGTTAAGAATTTGGCCTTTTGGATGTATGGCAAAAGGAAAGGGATGCCAATTGCTGGATTTTGGCTTATTTCAGCTGGTGGTGCAGAGGAAGCTCTATGCAGAAGTCTGTCAATCATGCTCGCTGTTATGACACAGCAATTTAGCAGTTATACCCACCAGACAGGGATGCTTCTTGAACTGAAGCATCTGGGACTCCATACAAAGCTGATGGGCTCCTTTGTACTTTCAGAGCACTGCCTAAATTTTGTAAATCTTGTACCAGCACACTGCGAAATTAGTATGAAGGACTCTATAGGTTTGGTTGACTTTGAAAGAAGCTGCTATTTACATCTGGTTTAATACGTTAGAAAAAAAGAGGGGACAGAAAAATGAGATGTGTTTGCATGTGAAATAATGCAACAAGCAAATGGAAAACATTAGAATAGCTGCCTTTTCTGCAGCATTTTGCTGATCTACGGCAGTTTTCATAGGGAGATAATAAAATATTCTGTTCTGATTGCCTGTGTTTGGGGTCATCTGTTGATGTTGTTTTGCACAAAGTAAATCTCAGATATACATGCTTTAATCCTCGCCATAAAGGATTATAGTTTTGAAATTTATTGTGGAAAAAAATTACCTCCTAAATGAGGTTAGGAGTGACCAGGAACATCCCAGATCAGTTTTGTAGTTTTGAGTACTGCCTAAATTCTCTAAATCTTCTCCCAGAACACTGTGAAATTCACATAAAGGACTCTGTAAATTCAGTCTTCCCTTTGAAAGAAGCTACTTTTTTGCTGTCTACCAGCTCTAGTTATAACTATTTGAGTAGGTGCTGTGCCCAGCAGAGGTCATTACTAACCTTGAATAGCCATATGTATGTTGATTACTGCTTGTACAGTTAAGTTGGGTTTTTTTTAGGGTTAAATGTGTGCTTTATACTGTATTTGTGTATGCATATACAAAAAATATAAGTTCTGTCCCAGACAGTTCATTGAGCACCTCAGTTAAGTCTAAATGCATGGGACACCATTTTGAGTGAGGAAGGGTGAAGAAAGCTCGCTGGAGAGGATTAAGATCTCCATCTGTTAAGTTTGCACTGATGATAAAACACATGCTCCCAGTTGGAACAAGATGCATTAAAAGAGCAATTTCACTTCTACTGCCTAGCAACAATGTCATTGAGCACCTGCAATAGTTTAAACATTAAGCATAATTGGCTTTGCTTGACATAAATCTGTAGTTTTGTAAATAAGAGCAGTTGAGTTTCCATGTAATACCAATTAGCTATAAGGAATGCTTTGTTTGCTGAAGCCTGCAGCTTTGCAGAGGAAAGAGGGAGTTGTTAAGACTCAGCAGTAGTAGTCAGAAGGTAGAACCCAGATCAGACATTACATCGGCTTTGAGTGTCCTTGTGCAAGTTGTTTAATCCATTTCGGTCAGGTTCCCTAGGTATGAAAGGAAGAATGATATTTAAAAGTCTTTTTTTTTTTTTTTTTTCTCGTAAAGAATCCTGAGTGTGTCTGATTAAAATACTTTGGAGGTAATTTGACAGCGTTAAACCGAGCTGTCTGGGTCTGTGCTGGATTTCTTTTCCCTTTTTTAGCTGGAGCTACTATTGCATCTTGAAAGTTCTTGTAAATTTTCTAGAATCGCTTGCTTTCTGCCAGTGATGGAAGAAAGCTGTTTGTGACACACTTGATATGAAAATCAGTCTTGTTCAGCTGCTGTGGGAACTCTGCGCTGTAAAGATGAGGCAGGGGAATGCCTTCATTGTGGCCCTAGAACAGAGCTGCAGATCAGAACTAAAGCTTTTAGACTTTAGCCTAGTGTTTGTTTGCTGTGACATGTACGAGTTTGGCCTTGGAAGGGCAAATACAACTACTTTCCAGAGGATTATTTGAAATCTACTTTTTTTTTAATATCAAAAATTCCAAAGTCTCCTCATTATATCTCTTTTCTGAATAGAATAAAAATTACCTTTTCTTTTCTATCTACCTGGTCTCTAGAAAGTCCCACCACAGAAAAAATATTCTGTTGATGTAGTGCTTTAAATGATTCTAATTTCAGTCTCTGTCTGTAACCATAAATATAGATTTCCTCAATTCAGAGCAAACTGGCATTTAAACCTTAATGCAGTTTACTAGTACTGGTGCTGACTCTTTAAAGTTAGTTACTCAGTGATAATACTCAGTGATAGTAAGACTGAGAAGAACTTCTCTGACAATGATTTTTCAGTGTTTTGAAGACACTTCATCTCTGCAATGTACTTGATAATGGATCCTAAGACTACCAAATTGTAGATATGGTCTACACATTTTGTTGGAGAACGCATACTCTCTAAAAGAAAATCAGCAGAAAAATTTTGTAACATATTTTATGACCAGCATCTTTTCCTACCTTGTTTTTGTCTTTGGTTGGTTTTTGTTTAGATTTTATCTTTTTTTGATGGTGGGGGTTGGGTTGGGTTAGTTTGAGGTTGTTTTTTTGGTTTCAATGAGTTTTTTTCCAGATTAAATTAAAATGTGTAGCATTTATATCTACAGTTTGGCTTGGGAACAGTCCACAATTTTTCCAAACACCAGGATTTTATGTAGAGCCTAAATGTGCTCTTCCCGATTACCTAATGCACTTTGAGGAAAAGGCATGTCTAGAAAACACTGCAGGTATTAACCTTACACTTTGAGGGTTAGGCTTCTTTCCTGTTATTGGGGGAAACTCCTGTTCAAGTGCTTGCTCGGTCACGTCCGGAACAGCTTAGCTTAGAACAGAGGTTTTGAAGCCGAGTCTTCTATACCCAGCAGAGCGTGCTGACTGGATGGAGGCTGAATGTAGGAGTGCATATTTTCTGGATACTCCTTTTATTTTATTTTGTTTTGTTTTATTTTATTTTATTTTATTTTATTTTATTTTATTTTATTTTATTTTATTTTATTTTCCTTTTTCCTTTCAGATAAGAAGAAATGTTTTGAAATCTAAAACACTTCACAAACAAACCAAAAAACCCCAACCACGATGATGAGGGAGGGAACCAACAAATAAAACCTTACAGCAGTCAGCATTTGTCTTACCTGCTTTGTAGCCTGGTAAAAAGCATCTTTTCAAACCAGATCCTGAATGCTTTTATTATCATTTCATGTGAACTTCAGAAGCAAGATTGCTGATGAGGCTGGGGCTAGTAGTTACAGTGGCACTTAGTAAAAAGGCACAGCAAGTTATCTCAGCTTTGTTTTTTGGATGGTCAGTGAATATGAAGATACTGTCTGTTTATCTGGCAGAAAGAGGCAATCTTTGATACCAAAAAAATCATAAATTCGTAACAGATGTTGAATAGTAAACCAGAGGTTGCAAGATGCTGCTGCTTGAAAGCAAATCCGGCACTACATGCAATTTTGAATTTCTTTACCTTGGCTCATAGAGTTTTTCTGTTGTCTTGAAATTGTTCCTTTTTTAAATATTCAGGTGAAAAACCTGAGAGATTTTAATATCATGGTAACAGATGATAACCCCCTTAACAAGCTTTGTCACAGTTTATAAAGAGCTGTCATTTCGTGGAAACACTCTTTAAGCTTAAGCTGTTTGTAAGCTAAACTTTAAAGTGAGACTGTTTTATAAAACCTTGAGCATCCTGTCTTATGTATTCCGGGGGGGGGGCGGGGGGCACCCAACCTATGGAACGTATGTGACTTCAAGGGAGAAACTTCATTGCAGAGATCCAAATACAGAAATTATGCAGGTCTTGCAAAAGTAAGCGAATAGTTTCAACAACAGAGAGAGCAGCAAACTGCACCAAGGTGTAAGAAGGTGATTATTTCCTATTTGAAAATGATATTGCTTCATTATGGAAGAGCTTTCGATTGCTGCTCCTTGCTTGGGGTAGGAAGTTATTTTTGAGAATACAGGAGAGTGGATGAAGTTGTCTGTTAGGTTGCATAGATGTTAAAAAGACTAAGTAGAATGGCACTGGGGGCACACCTAAAGTACATATTTCTTGTATTTAAAAAAAAAATTGACCAGAAAGAGGGTAGGTACCTTTGCAGTTCTGGCTGAAACAGTGGAAGGTTGTAACATAGTAAAACCAGTGCTTCTATTCTTTTCAGTTCCAATGTGAATTACCAGTCAACTGATTCTTGCAGAGGCAAAGTTTGTTCATCTGATTCATGGCTAAAGTGAACTATTCTCTGTCAGTTATTTAAAATAACATTCCCTGTTGTAGTAAGGGTTGACTAAATCATGGTGGTTTTTTCTTCTTTCTCCCAGTTAGCATTTTCAAGCTATCTTCCTATGCACTTAGTGATTGTTACACCTACCTTTCAACATTCTTTAGAAAACAATATTCTCACTTTATTCAAGCCTTTTTAAGATGCACTGAGTTCCAAATAATCACTTGCACAGATGCTCATAAATGTTTCTTTTTTTTTTTTTTTTTTTTTTTATGCCCTGTGGATGAGGTGCAACCTATTTTTTTAACCTATTTAAAAGCTTTGAATTTGCTGTCTGTCACGGTATTTGTCTATCTGCCACAACAGTCAACAGTAATGTGGAAGTCCCCAGCGGTCTTCTTGAGGTTCTAGACAGATCAGGGCAAGGCTAACACAAGGAGGGATTTACATCCTTCTTTTCTTTGTACTGGTTGTCAGCCCACAATGGTTATGACAGCAAATGCAACATGTGCATGCCCTTTGTGCCTCAAACAAGGAAGAAGTCAAGCCTCTCAGGCAGTCCAGCTCCAAAGAATAAGGAAACAGGACTGTCAGACCTCAAAAGATGTGGCCTTACCACACCAGATGTCCTAGGGAAGTGGAAAGATGCTGTAGGAGATGCTGAGGGAGCTACTGTCCTGATTATTCCCGAGACTTACTGCTGATGCTCTACCCCCGTACCTAGGGGGCTTCCATTAGGGGTTTGGTGAACATTTGAGATGGGTCTCCTTTTGGCCATGAGCTGCTGAGAGCTCTATTGGCTCAAGCAAGGGATCTTTCTTCTTATCTAAAGAGCTCCAACACTTTTAAACTCAAAATAGAGAATTACAATCCTAATTTCCACCCTAGCCTCCAGCAGTGTAATGGTCAAACACCAAGTCAAGGCTCTATGCTAGAGTCCCTTCCCTGGGGTGAATGTGCAGTGGGAGAGTGGGGAAATCCTTGGGAGAAGACAGCAAGACAGAGGAAAATGCTTCTAATTCCTAATAATGCATGATGCAAGCAGCATCTCTAACACAAGGGTTCCTCTGATGCATAAACCAGAACAGATATTTTTCGTGTTCAGCCAAAGAAGGACTGGGAGGCCCACAAGCACCTCATTAGTGACAGGCTGTAATGAGGAAGAAGCTGTTTTGTCTCAGGTTATTGGGAATCTTTAGTGCTGATCCACTTCTGCTTACACAAACGTAACCCTATTTGCTCTCCTAAAGACAATCAGAATCAGACTGTTGGTAGAGACATAAACGTGATTTTCTTAAGAAAACAAACTGGAGTACAGCTTACACATCAAGTTCAAGCTGATAAAGAGTGGTAGAGGTAATTCACCTCAGTTAGTATTCTCTCCTAAAATAAGACATTAAATGTATGTGCATTTTTTAACCTAACCCTACGGTCAATGAAGAGAAACAGATTTTGAGAGGCCCATTCATTCCAACCATTGCCAAGTCTACCTTCGGTTAGACACCTACTAGAAGGACACAGTTGGGTGAGGTAAGTCCCACCCCAGATTTGCAGTCCACAGCTTGCACTGACCATGTGCTGAGGATGACCATGGCAGTGCCCTCACCAGCTGGGCATAGCTCCATAGGATCTGAATGGAGTGGGCAAAGCCAGGTGCTAGTACCATGGTTCATCACCGGTTCCAGTCATGGTGACTGGAACCAGATCCAGGGTCCATGCAGGAAGATAAGGCCAGAGACAAGCTACCTACAGCAGAGGTCCATGGCCCATCCAAGAGATGGTACCAGAGGCACAGCTGGAGACAGGTACACCTAACACACAGATCCAGGCCTGAGCTTACATGGATTCTCTTGTCAAAGGGTAGGTGGATACTCCTGGGGGGACTGGTCAAAATCTAATCAGTGCACTCAGGGCCCTGGCAGCTGATGCATTTCCTGAAGAAGTAACAGCGGCTCCCAGTAGGGGGGAAGATGATGGAGCTGTCCAGAAAAATAAACAGGGTACATAACATCCCCAACACTAACACAGCATTAACTTTTGTGTTAATAAAAACACCCAGTGGGGATGTATTTAGTTACACTAACGTCTTTCCCCACTAACAGTAGAGACACTGTGAGCATTTTATATGCAGACTGACTAATTGGAATAAGCATTGCAATTTTCAGCTTAAACCAGCTCCTTTATGCTCAACATCCACCCAACATCTAATGACAGTTTATATTTTCATTGAGGATTCAGCATCCGGGCAAAAAAGAGAAAGCTTTCTGAGTCTTCACTAAGTCAATTAGAATTTCAATGTAGGTCGAATGCCAGGGAGAAGAATGGGACCTGCAGCAATTCAGATCTCAGATGTTCATGTACTCTAGAGACAGAAGAATCATTTGCACACTTATTCTATCTTCCAGAGCTGGGGGCATTCGGAAAGGCTGGTTTGTTCTCTGCTGCATATCTAATAGTGTTTTGGCCAACTAGTCTTTAAAGTTCCTGGGAAATGACTCTTCTACCTTTGCCCTTGGGAGGCTATTTCACAGCTGAATACATCCCCATTCCTGATCTGCCCTTGTTAGTCCTAGCTGTGACCTCCACAGAGAAGTACACAACTTCTTTACATACTTGCTAAGTCTGATAGTTGTTCGCAGGGTGTTTTTGCACCTAGATCCAAGCCGGCACACCCCAGTGCTAGTCTGGAGTACATCAGGAGCAACTTCTGTGAAGTCAATCAAGCTGCATTGATGTAAACCATCTCTCAAACACTACATCTTCCACTGCATTATCACTCAACCAGGGTTTGCAGATCTTCCTCTTTTACATTTTAGCATATTTGTCTTTGCAGTTTGTTACAGTTCTACTTGTAGCGATTGATGGTGCTGGAGAACAGACAGGAGGAAGCACCCAAGAAAGAAGGACCAGGATGCAATCACTTGCACGACAAAGCTCCCGGAGCGGCCCGGCAAGCCACACGGTTATTGCTGACTTCATTTCGATACTTCCATACGCCAGCACGGACACACGCCTGCACACACCTGCGTATATCATCCGCTACCAAAAGCATCACCTCCAGTCTAAACTACTTTCTTCTTTTTCCCCTCTCCACTCCCTCTGCTGCTCATTAAAACTCATCTCTGCCACCTGCGATGGTGAAGAGTCAGCAGGCTGCCCGGGCAGCGGTAGCTAATGGGAACTGACAGCCTGCCACCATTTTCCAGAGGCTTACGTTTTTGAAATCTGCCTGTCTTTCAGCCTGACTAATTCTATGGAAGACTTTTATCACAAGGAGATTGACCTCGGGCAGGAGACATTTTGTGTCACTGCAAACAAGTGAAATGAAGACATGATGGGGACGGCAAGAACTCACTAGCAGCAAAAGGGAAGGAGAAGAAAACTGATGTATGACAAGAACACCTGCTTTACCATGGCAGGCAATCCAGTGGCTGGTCTTCTAATGAACAAATTCACTAAGGAACCTGAGCTGTGGTATACTTGGAGACCCTGTAAGAGGCAACCTGAATTGATGATAAACTAAAATACCAGCTGAGTTATGAGAAGTATCTTCCCATTGATTTACAACACTCTGGATCCAATTACAGGGTTCCTCCTTCCCTCTGCCAGCTAGCATCTCATAAGGTTTGTAGGCTGCTTTACAATGACTTACGGGGACAGAGTCTGGAATACCTCTGTACTTGGGTTTGGGAACAGTAATTTTTACTACATCTTATTGCAGAGATGTGAAAGTTAAAAAAGTAAAAAAGTTCACAGCATGGACACCTGTTTATACTTAGAGCACATAAACAATGCTGTTACTGTACTTCCCTGCTGAGGTGCTTTGTCCTACAGGAGCTTTAGTCTGGAGGACTCGCTATCTTCTTAATTCCTAAGCTCAACATCCCTGGTTGAACTACATTCCTCAAGATCCATTTCAGCCTCCTCTCCAGCTGAATGGCAGATCCATCCCAAGAATCACAATTTCTTCCCATTCAAGGCTTCTGAGGCTGCCATGAAGAGAAAAAGCTATTCATAAAAAAAAAAAAACAACAACCCACAAACCAACCAAACATTCCATCTCTCCCTGCATGGTGTCAAGTGTGGCCCAGTTATGCCTTTCAAAAAAATCAGGTCACTTTGCTATTAGCTCTATACTACTGGGTCGGAAAGCTCCTGAGAAGGCATGGCCGTACATCTCCTAAGAGCTCAGGACAGCTCTTTCCATCAGTGGTCTGAGCTTCCCCTTCCAGAACAGGCCAATGGACGAGTGTACCAGACCAAAGAGGACAAAAACTACAAAAAAACCTGGGAGGATTGGCACCTATGACAATTTCCTATGTCATGTGTTCCCTTTGTGTCAGGCACCAAGGGTGCACTTTGCCTCAGAGACCCCTCCAGGTCCTAAAGAAGTCTTCACACACCTGAAGCTTAACTGTGGCTAAGCCAGTTGCCTTTGTGGGGAGCTCCGGATCAAAAATTTAAATGGGAGTGGATACAAGGCTTTTCCCTCCCCTGACTTCTCCACAGACAGAGGAACGCTATGCCCATTTCCCTCCCACTTGAATGTGCCTGCGTTGTACTTAACCCTTCTGTTCTGAGATCCTCCTCTACATCAATTACTCTGCTTCGGTCTATCTGCTGGATTTACTGCATTCTGAAGGAGACATGGTGCTTATTAGATGGCTGCCTGGCAGATACATACAAGGCATTTACCCTTATAGATCCTTCCCCTGAGGTTGGGTGGCACAGTCAGCAGTCTCAGTTTGCCCTCGTTAGTGGCTACCGTGCAGCAGAAACCTTCTGAGTTTGCAACTTTGCATCAAAATGAGGTGTTTACTATTTCAGTGTGGGCCAGCAGACACATATACGGTACATGAAAAGGTGAGATTGGCTTCCTTCAAGAGGGCTATCACTCCACATGGGCTGCAACCATCCTTGAAGAGGCGAAGCGCCCTGTGGCAGTGATGAGTAAGGAATATCCAAGCGGCTGGGCAGAGCTGCAAAGCTGCAATTCGCATTTATGCAATGCTGAGGGAGGCCTATCTCTGGGACAGTGGTTGAAACTCATCTTGAGATAGGGGAATTAGGGCTAGAGTAGAAGAGAAATTGGGGTTTTTTTTGTGTATTACCCAACACCGTTCACTCATCCCTGCAATCGTCCAACATGCCCTAATTGGTTCAGTATGTCCCTGCAAAAGAGAAACCGAGAGTGACTTGGTAGGAGATGTACAAAGACACAGATCTAAGATGCAGGCAGAAGCAGTCGGCCAGTAACGATGACCAGCTGTCACAGGCAGCAAAAACCTCCCGGCAGTTGGCACCGGTGAATTTTCAAATACCCGCTGGTCACTGCTACCCCATTAATTGTGGGCACTTTGCCCAGCCTACATTCCTGAACAGCTTTTTTCTTTCTCTTCCCCTTCTCTCTTCCCCACAGACTTCTAACACAGTTAATAAAAAATTTATCAGGGCAATGAAATAAACAGCGATTTGATTTGATCTGGGAGCCAAAGAGGGGAGAGTTTCTGCCGTTCAGGTGCAGACTTGGAAGTTTCTGCAACTGCTGGCAGAAACGTGCCCACAAAACCAATAAGCTTAGAAAAATGGAGATGTTAGATGTTGTTTTTTTGTTTTGTGGGGATTTTGTTTGTGGGTTTTTTTAAGGGAGTGGAAAGGGCTGGAAGGGTGCTCTTGAACCCCAGGAAGAAGAGGGTAACACTGTGAAATCCATAGGGAGTAACGGACGTTTTGCAGCACCAGTGATGGAAACAAGCATGGAGCACCCAGCACTGACACACAACAGTCACCGCAGCTTCTGAGAACTGCAGGTGCAAGTAACTAAATATCTGAAGTTTCTTTCTGAAATCTTATATAGTTCTCCCTTCGGGAAGAAGAAAGAAAAGAGAAAGAAGCACTTGGGTCTAACGCCAGTGATGTCTCAAAGGAGTTCAAGGACTAGAGAGACAGGGGCAGCATCAATTCCAGCAGTAAAAATGGAGTACCCTGGAAGAGTTTGGGATAAAGTAGCATTACTCCTCCAGTGAAAAATTCAGACTGTGCCTCAGGGCTTTGCTGGGCTGGTGGCTCTGGGAGCAGGAAGCACAGAAATCTTTTCAGGGGAGACCCTTACCCTCTGGCTCAGTGGGAAACAGCAGGCAAGGGTATCCAGGCAAGGAGATGGCAACCTTCCACGGGGAGAGCTTGCGCGAATTTATGTGAGGCTTAAAGCAACCGATATGGAGGAGAACGCAGCTGCCCATTACGAGGAGAGGTAAATACATCAGGGATTGTAGCTGAAAGTGTTATCCAGTGTAGGACTGATTACAGACTGAAAGAAAAGGTATTGTTGTACTATTTAAAGTCACACATTCCAGGTTATGGTAAGAGGAAGAGTCAAGGCCAGTCAGTGCTGCCGAGGAGACAGTATCAGACTGTAGGTAATGCCAGAGTCTCTAGTTTTTTACAGTTTCATCTTTTCTGCATTGACATACAAGGAGGATTCATGTCACCAAATTTTCGACATTGAAAAGTTTGCTGTGTAAATCTAAGTCATTCACATTCCTCCTGTAGTCCAAACAGAGAAGCAGGGACTTCCAGGGGATGATCCATCACATTATCTCAAGGCAGACAGCAGAAAGAGTAAGATGCCAACTTCTCCCAGCAGACTACAGATGAGGGCCAGATGACTAGCTTAGATTTGTGCTACTAACGCTTAGATGTCTAAGATTAAGTGTGATGAATCTCACCTGTAGCATTCCACTTCTGTTTGAAAGACTGCATCCATACAGACACGAGATGCAATGCCTGAAGGGAGTGACACTTAAAAGACTAAGTGACAGAGATGTGTATCCTTGGACTTGGATTTTAGTCCTGCCTCTGATAGGACACCTGCGCCATTTATTTGGCAGAACTATGTACACACCCTGGGTTTGTTAAAATGAGATGAACCTTTTATGAGTTTGGATGGGTATGTCTATACTGTCAGTGTGGTTTGTTCTCTTTTGCTTTGCTCCAGCCCTTTGGACAGCCATGCACACAAACAGGACATCACTCCCAGGCTCTTTCCTGGAACGAACTAGTGCATCCCCTCTCAGAGGGGGAGCAGGCACAGCTGAGGTGGACAGCCCACTCCAGACACGCGGACAATGCCAAGTTTGATTTCCTCAACCTGCACAAGTCCTCCAACACCAACTCTAGAGGCCCCGGGCTTTCAAATCCCTCCAGGCACTCTTGTGCCGTGCAACACGCAGCCTTGCCATCAGGTTATACAAAGACCAGTCTGTCAGGCTGTGTCCCAGCCTTCTCGTTATTTCAAGCACTTTTAACCAGAATATATAATAAATCAGTCAGCCAAAAAAAGAAGCATGCCTCAGGACCACAGGGGCACCACGGGGAGCACAGAGGAGACCAGGCCCCCCACCAGTGCCCAATGCAATGTGGGCACGACCTATCCATTCCAAAAGGTGGTACCATCGAGTAGCATGAACGCAAACCGGTCTGTGACATCTGGCCTGGAGTTCAGGGTTTTCTGTGACACTATCCACAGAGGGAGTATCGGCATAGCCAAGGTGTCATTCTCAACTGCAAAGATGGTCCACAGGCTTTGCACAGCTGTAAATATTCTCCTGCCATGCCATGAATTACGTGAAGCATAACCATAATAGTTAAAAACACAGTAGGAGAAGCAGTCGCTGCCACCCCGTTAACACTTCTCTCAAACAGGTTAATGAGGGGCAGTCTCCCTACGAACTTTTGTTCTTTAACTTCTTTCCTGTAGGTCAACAAGTGGATTAATCTTTCAGGTAAAATCATGAATTGGGAGCTCTACGCATTCATGATCCCTAAAATCATCATTGGATTTGTATAGTCAAGGTCGTAAGGCTTCTACCTTGCAAAGTCTGTTCTGTGGTTATTAGGGGAGATTTATTCTGCTTCTTTACAAATACATATTTTTTTTTTCCATTCAAAAAAGGAACATACCCAAAAGTCACGTTCCCATCAGTCTAACAAGGGGGAAACAATTTTGAAGAGACTCTCCAGGATACTTCTGCTGCTGCGACACCAGTGTGAGGGCCATGTGGATTTCAGGTCTAGGATCTTGCTTCTTGGCTTCTCTCCCTTCCAAAGGCTCTGTGTGCCTTACTTTGCTTATCTGCACTTAACACATTGGTGGATATACTTGGTGAGTACCAAAGCTGAGAGCTGAACCCCCCAGTTAACAGAACACGAGTAGACGCCCCACTCACCCACTAACTCAACAGTTCACAGTACTCTAGCCTTAACATACAACTTCTTCTGGTGACATAGGTCTGGTCTCTTTGCAGACAATTCTGTGAACGCATCCAGCAGCCAGCTTGTGCCTGCCCTTCCAAGAGAGCTGCTAACCTTCCTTATGCTCAAGTCAACCCTGGCCAGATGCCCCAGGCCCACCACACCGCCTGTACCCTGTGCACAGCTGAGTATCCACATGCCAGGATGCTGTGAAGGAAGTCCATGGTCTTACAGCCTGAATGGCTCCTAAGCTGAGGGCACCCAAAGGTGAGTGCCATTACGTTAAAATCACAGCACCATGACAGTCCCCCGCATGTTCAAAGGGAGTGTCACCTTATTAAAGGCAAAAGGCTTTTCTTATACTGCTGACAGAGAAGCCTCAGAAAGGAATAAAGAAGATAATAGGCTGCCAGAGGCCCAATTTACGCACCCCAAAATTAATGAGTCATTCCAATTAAATTATTTGCCCTAAATTAAAACTTATCACCAAAATCCAATTCTCATTTCATTACAGAGGACCTCCCTAGTTACCAATTTTTTTTTTCTCCACAGATTTTTTTTAAAGGTTACCTTCATGGAATGGGAAGAAAAACTGTAGCTGTGGTCTACTTTTCTGTTTGAGAAGCCCTAAAAGTTTTATTTTTCAAAAATTTCTCATTCCTATATGTCTCCACATAATAAAATAAGATGTTCCTAGAAGATCTGATGGAAGACTGGAGAAATACAAGATCATGCCATCAAACAGACAATGTAAGGGAAATGTGATACATAAAGCAGGGGGGGAATTTTAAAAGTAGCGTTGCCCAAGCGTCAGCAGCCCCAGCTTTTTGATATCAGAGCTGAGAAAGCTCACACCCCCCATGTGGAGATCTCCAAAGGGTCTTTCAGCAAAAGGCAGGCAGACAACTGACGGCACTCCCTACATGCCTTTGAGAAACAAACCCAGCTTCTGCTCATATTCTCAGAGTTCCACACACCGCTAGGACTTCTCGAGCAGGGCTGGGTTCCTCGTGCCACGGCTCTGCCCCCCAACAGCCGGAGCTGTGGCTGGCGGCCACCCAGCCCTGCCGATGAGCGCGGCCACGTGCTCCCTCACACTGCCCACGCCAGCCTTCCTTGCCTTCCCAGGAACAACCTTCCTCCTGTCTTCTGTTGGAAATTAACACTTTTTAACCTAATATTTGGTTTTTTAAGAGACATTTTCAAAAGCTGTGGTTGGGTTTTGAGAAAGTGCTCCCTGTCTGAATACTCTGTAAATGGAAGCCATATGTCTAAGTATCTGTTTCTTTTTTGTCTATTTTGTTGTGCGCACATTTGGCAAGTTATTTTTTCCCCTTAACTATCACATCTCAGGCTTTATTAAACCAAGCTGCTATTCTGTTATTTTGGAGGTTTTTTCCCAAGCAACCAGCTACTGACATTTTAGTGGCTATACAGGAAATGTGATATTAAGTCATTATTTTTTCAGAATGTTTCTTCACTTTCTAGCGAGTAAGGAGCTGCTATTGGGATAGCAATTTCAATGTTTCTAAAGATAAAAAGAAGAGCTGGAGCTCTGAAAAAAAGCCATCAAAATCCAAACCCTGAAAACCTATTACTTAATACAATTTATCTTTTGTTGTTTTTCTGGAAAGCAGCTGGAGGCTCATCCTACAAGGCATAGCACACATACACACCACAAAGACAGGGTAGGCATCCGTTGAGGAGTGATGAGGGCCAGCAACTGGACAGAGACAAATGGCAGGAGCACACGGTCATCGCAGGCTGGCTGGGGTCAGTATGCACCGTGAAGATGCTGTAGCAAGTGCACAGCACAGAGACTACGCCTACCTGCCTTTCCCCATTCTTCAAACCCTCGAGTCACTTTTAGAAGGACAGTCTCATTTTAGAAATACTATCTCCTTGTTCCCTTTCCTGAAATGCTAATTTCTTTCCTTCTGTAATTAATCCATATTAAACAGTAAAATGGGAAGCTTCTGAAGTAGGAAATAAATTTGCTTCTTTCTACAAGTCTTGATGTTGTTTTAGAACTGTTGGTTCAATTTAGGTTTATTTTACAATCTGTTCCTGGCCAATTCCAATTTCAGATGAAATTTTGGCTCCAGTGAAGCAAAATTCCCTTTAATTTCAGTGGAATCAAGGTTTTGATCCAGGTTCTCATCCACTAACACACAGCTACAATGAGTGCAGACAGCAACACAGCAGCCAAAAACACAGAACATGAGCTGGTGAACTCCAGGAATCTGGAATTTCATCCCATATGGAGTTCTGAGCATGGCAGATTTTCAGTATCGCTCCACTGGCACCAGTGAAGTAAGAAAAACAGACAAAAGGAACACGCTGTTCCACAAACGCTGGAATTAGCAAGGCCTGGTTTACCGCAGCTACGTGTCCTAGGTCCTGATGCCTTGTACCTTGGAAAACCTTCAAAGATCTTGACCAGTTTTAGTTCAGGTGGCACCCGCCAGCTGGCACGTGCGTGGCTCCAGACCCGCCTGCAATCACCACAGGCTTCTGCGCATCCCCTTGGTAAGGGATGCAGGAGGAGACTGGGATCCATCAGTGGGGATCTGAGGGGCAGGAGCTCTTGTTGGGGCAAGGTCACAGCAGGGATGAGGGGTGCTGGAGCGAGCTGAGCAGAGGACTGCCAAGCAGAAGGGCAGGCAAACAGCATAACCATACAAATAAACCCATACATACTTTGTTTCTTAGGAAGCCAAGCTACTCCCAGTATCTCTAGGGTTTGGATATAATAAAAGCTCAGCTGAGCGAGCCACAAATCTGGCTAACCTCAACCTGGCAGTGCTTCTTTCAAAGGAAAAGAAGAAAATAAAATGGACAGTAAAGCTACGGAAAAGGTTGATCTGAGACAGAGCATGATTAGTCTCAGCTTTCAGCTGTATTGCAAGCTGATCCTAAGTTTCTAGCGGAGACTAGCTATACATCTTCTCTCATTATTTTGGGTTAGAAATCCAAAGCTTCAGATCAGATCGTTTTGAGAATTTTTTGAAACAGATTTTTGCTCATTTTCAAACTATTAAGCAGTTACAGGCCTGCTATGTAAAATGAGTAAGATATTTGTTCCTGGCTATACTAGCACTTTTTTCCTGAAAAAAAAAAAAAAAAAAAAAAAACATCTAGAGGATGTGGCCAAAAAATTGTTCACTCACTACTGACAAGACTGGGGCCATCACAAAGGGAGCAAGCGATGGGAATTTATGACTTAGGATGCCCAAGGGCTATATTCTGTGGTGGGCAAATCGAGCCAAATTTCAAGTCAAAAGTCAAGGCCGCTTTGTTGGGCCATCACAACCACTGCTTTTTCAGCAGTGGGAGCAGGAACACCCTTGGCTTTACAATTAACGGTTATCTGTACTCTGCCAAGGGTTAGCAGACGTGGTGGTGGGACTAGGTTCTTGCCGTCTTTGGAGCTGACAGCAAAATATTGTTCCTACTCCATTGCCTTACCGTCTGGGCTAAGACTTGGGACAGTAGACTGAGACTATCAGACTGAGAAATAACAAGGCAAAATCTTTCACAGCACTGGTCTGAATCCAGAATCAGCTGATCAGACAAAATCACACAAATTCAGCTGATACTGCTCTAAAGAGACACTCAAGCTAAGCTGATTTATATCACTAAGGAACTGGATTATCATATCAAGATCTTTCCTCCCAGCCATAGGAAAGCCTTCCACGTATTTTATGCAGTACTTCTTTCTCTAAAATGAGTAAGCATTTTTTCAAGTATTCTGTTTTTGTCTCCTGCCTGCACCTGCAAAGCAAGCATCAAAATATTTCCAGAAAAACCTCCTGATTTATGCACTAAGAAGTGCTGCGATCCAACCTATATAACAGAGCCAAACCCTCTGCTGCATAGCAACATTCCAGCCATGCCTGGAGATAGAAAAACAGAAGTTAAGAGGCATCAGGACACTATGGGGAGGCCATAAAAATACTAGATGGGGAGCAGCAGGAAGTTCCTTGGTAACCTGTGAAGCACCAGGCACAGTTTCCTCCTGCAATTTATGAGTTTGGGCAAAACAAACCAGCACAGAAAACCTAGAAAGTATGTCACCAATACTACTGTGTGCCTGAAATCCTGGAATTATTTTGCTGGTAGGAAATTACAGTCCATGGTAACTGGGGAAGGGTGGCAACAAGATCTACCGTGCTTCAGTTCCCCAAGACGATTCCCTGCTCTCTCAGATTATTCTTCCCATCAAACTCATCCGCTGTCACTTCCTTCTGAGTGTGCTGGTCCTGTCTCTCCCAGTCCCCGTGGTAATCTGAATTTATCTCCTCCCTCCAATCTTTTCTTCTTTTCCCCCACCGCTCCCAGTAAAACGATCTTTTTTCTTCCTCCCAGAAAATTCATACTCCCATGTTAACTCATTATTCTTTGCAACAGCATGCCAAATTCGCTGTCATTTTCCCACTGGGGCTATGTCCTGAAAAAGACAAAGTGGTCTGTGCTCATTCTTACCTACTGCAGACCCACTGGAATTGAAAGCGCTACAGTGCTAGCACTCAGAAAGATCCCTCCAAATTCTGGGCTCTGCGCCCACAAAGCGGGGAAGCAAACATCTCTCGGAGAACAGCGGCTGACTCCAAAATCCTTATTGTCTGGCTAGCAAAGGAAAAATAGTTTCAGCTGTCTTCAAACCACTCTGCTTCCAGCGCTGGCCAAAGAGGTGTGGGAAAGCCAGGCATGCCAGGGGGAGATGGGCTCCCACCACAGCTCTGCTGAGCTCAGAACCAGCCTGGCTCTGGTCTCCCAGTGATCCACCGCAAGCACTGACAGCCACCAGCCCTGGCTTCTGGCAGGGAATAAACTCCAGCGGAGAACGACAGCAAGGGGTCTGGAAAGACTGAAAGGGTGCATGGCATCATATGCACTGCACATCCCGGGCTCCCCGCTACAGCCGGTGGAAGGACACCGATATTTCCACCGATGATATTCCCATCTCATGAATTTTGGACAGCTGCTTGAGGCTGAGCCGGACTGTGCCTCAGAAAAGTGCTTCTCCTCACGAATGGCAGAGTCCATGGTGACCCACTCCAGTGGTACCACCTACCTTGGGGTGGATGAACCCCGCTCTGGCTCATGGACTCAGGTCCCGGGCTGGTGACCACCAGAAGTTACCTCCACCTGGGACCTGGCTTCAGGCTCCTACGTGCCTCCTATATGCACACACTCATGTGCCTTGCTCCGGTTCTGCTTGGAAATCCTTCTCACAGTCCCAAAGTCTAAAGAATAATCTCTCCCTGTTATTTTTCCCTACCACTGCCCTCAGCAATGAGGACAAGGGCTGAGCAGATGATGGGCAGCACCCTCGCTCCTCAGCCCTAGACCCAGCTCCGACTGAGGGGCTGGCTGGCGGAGCAGTGCTTACACAAGGGAAGCCAAGCTGCCTGTGTGGGTGAAGCATTTCCCTCTGCCAGTGCTTTACCAGTCACCCTCACAAAATCCTTTAATTACAGAGGAGTGGACTGAGAGGGGGCACAGCTAATCTACCACACAGAGTTAGTAATAAATTTTCTGTGGTTAAATCCTGGCCACAATGAATACATCTTTATACCACTTTGAAACAATTAATGGTCAGTCTGAATCTTTGCAAGCAAGGAGCTCTACAAAAGCAATGCGTAACAGAGAAAGGCTACACCCTGTGGTTCTTTTCACACACCAATGCCTATCACTTTGAAAGAAAACCAGAATTTGCCCTTTAGCTCCTATAGATTTGACTTTGAGTTTGTAATTAGGGCCGGGCAGCAATCAAGAATTCCTCTTTGTGAAAATTTGCTGCTTAAGTTTCCAAATCTGTTCTTGTTTTGCCAAAATGCCGAAGCCTGTTTCATTATTTTTCTTCATGAAACAAGGGCAAGCCCACATTCTTTCAACAGCCAATAACTGGGAATTGCAAGAGATGTTAGTGAGCCTGCAGGAGTTCCAGGCTTTGAGTAAAAATGCAAGCGTGATTTCTCCATACCTCTGCTGAATGCTCCAGCTTTTAGATAAGCTGTGGCAATGCTATGCCTTTTTCTCTTCCCAACTTTGACCAGAAAAAAACCACCGTCTCCAACCTGTAAAACCTTCCCGATTAAATTTTAAACAAAGCCAAAACTAGTGAAATGTTTTAGAATTGAAAGGTTCCCAGCCATCTCCATTCACAATGATGCCTTGCTGTAAGGGCTCTGGGCAGCAAACACAGCAACCATCTGCTTGCTCCTGTTTGCAAGTCATTCCTTCAGCCTGCCTTGGACAGACCTAAGTCTTTATGGCACATGAGACAAGTAAGGACTACAATTTCTCCACTGATATTTAATGCCTGAGAAGGGCTTGAGGACATTGTCCTAAAAGAATAAGAACTCAAAGTAACGCTGGAAATGGGGCAGCCACCACTTCCCCGTTATGACTCGTTCTCCTGGAACAAGTCACTGAACATACTGGAATGAACGATTAAACATCCCATTTATAAGCACCTAGAGGATAATAATACAGTAAGAGGGGAAAAAAAAGCAATGTACTTTTGGCAAGCACATATCATGTCACCTCAGCTTCATTCCCTTTTTTTGTAGGATATCTGGCATAGCAGATACTGCAGGAGCAGGATGTGTGATGATGTGATATATCTTGACTTCATAAGACCTGACAGTCTCTTGAACAAGCTAAGAGAATATGGAGGATGTTAAATCACCATCAGGATGCTTCAAAGAGCTGCAACCAACAGATCACTATCCACCAGGGATGGAGGTTTTAGTGGGTTGCTACCACAGTCCACTTTTGTGCCCTGATTGCTTCAATATTTTAATTAACACCTTCATGGTGGAACAGAAAGAAGGCACCAGGTTTTAGTTAATGACACTGAATTGGGGGCAGTTGCAAGTGCTTTGGAGACCAGGATCATAAGTAAACTGAAGAAGTGGTCTCCATGGAGAAACCAACCAGATGGCATCCAACACCAGCGAGCACAAGGCACTATGCCCAGGAAGGGGTGGGAGGAATTAATGCTCCAATACAGAAGTGGGGAACGAGCTTCAGACTGTGCTGCAGACCAGTAAGAGAGGGTTAGAAAGCAGCAGAGAGACTGAATAAGCAAAAGCAATTAGGTGCTCTTATAAAAGAAAGGTAAACCTCACTTCATTCTGGAGTTAGGTAAGTGCAGCCATGATAAGCAAAACACGGCTGGTGTTCTTATCTGCATGACTGAGTCCTAAACTGGGACTCTTGCCTTGGTTTTGGAGAGCACGCTTACAGAAAGTGTAGACAAATCAGCCAGTAGTGAAACCCACATGACATGAGGGTTGTAAAAGAAGACGTGTGAGAAGCAGTGAGCCTGTTAAGCTGGACTAGAGAGTTCTGAGACACAGGGAATAATGGGCTTCTGGCAGATAAAAGGTAGTTTTGAGGAAGAGAAGAAATTACCATGATGTGTCCTGGAAGGACCAGAAATAATTGGCAGCAAAATCAATTAGGATCATATGTTAATAAAAGCTTTCCAAGTGTAAGGAGAGTGAAATAATGGCCATGCACTGGCTATGCAGGCACAGGTTGTCTTCAAAAAATACACGTTAGGGGCAACCACCGTATAGCTGATCTTGTTTCACTGCATGGGGAAGGACCAGACCACCTCTTGTGGGTCCTTCCAGCTCTTTGCTCCTCTGATGAGATAACCACAGAAACATCTGGGGTGGTACACGGGAAGGTTTGCTATCACACCCCAAGCGAAGCAGCAGGAGATGCTGTGAGTGAGGTGGTGGCTCGGAGCAGCCCTCTCATGTTCACCCCAGCGCAGAGAGCGTAGCCCCAGCATCTGGGAGCAACTGAGCTGGGCAGGGGCAGGTGCCTCCCGTCCAACCCCCCTGCATGCAGTGCTGCCCACCTGGGTCAGAACGCAGAGCACGTGGCCACGTTATACTAACCAACCTTTTGGCAGGGAATGCCTACTTCTACTAGCAGAGTTGGCTTCAAGTTTGAGGAGGAAAGACTTATGAAGAGGACCTTCTCTACTTTTAGCTGTCTATCGAGTGGTGATTTTTTTTTGTGTCATTTCATTACCCCCCTTCTAGACCTCTGCAACATGCCCCAGCTGGGAGCAATCCTATCAGTGGACACAGACACTTAGAGAGAGGAAAAGCACAGACCGGGAAGGTTGTCTGTGCAGACTGGTGCTGCCTGACAAGGCACAGCTGGCTCTTTCCTTGGAAATACTAAAAGCCGTGGGCACCCACACTGGAAAGGTGATGTCCCTCTTTCTGTGAGATGCTCCTGCAGCTCTGGCCAGCACAGCTCACCCCAGGGAAAGCTGATTTTCTCAAAAGAGGGAAGGACCTGCTCCTAGGATGCGACTCCATTAGCCTGCAGTCATCTAAACGCGATGAATCCTTAGCCCACCTAGTTAAGTGGCACTGTGGACATGGGAGTGGTCTCCTCGAGCTATAAGGGCTCCAGCACCACTCCAGTATCCACCTACCTGCTTGTTAGTCTCTGGTATAGCTATCCTGTTTGTTTCTACAGGTAATAGGAGCTGGGTTTTCACTGTGGCTATACGGATGTGGGAGTTGAAGTGGGGGAGATGAAGGGCTAGTCTTTGGTATACAGTGTGGTGGGGAGCAGGAATACCCCTGGGAGCACAAACCGAGCAGGATGGGAAGCCTGGGCACATCTCAAAGGCAGCCTGTTGCTTCCAGGGCACGAGCAGCTATCACTGCACCGTCTTTCACCGAGAAATCCAGGCATCGCCAGCGATGCCGTGCCAGCTGCAAAGCTAGCGGGGAGTCTCTGACCCTGCCTTGTTTCGGTTTCCCTGCGCTTGTTCAGAGGGAATCGCTGACCATCCTTCCAGAAATCCTCCCGCCAGATTACCGCACAGGTTGCTTGACCTGTTCTTTAATTTTTCAAGAGCTGTATTTTCTTTTATTTATTTATTTTTACATTTGGGGTGCCCAGAACTCTACACAGCCCATGCTTTAAAATTTATCAGCACAAAACCAAGTAAATAAACTACATTAAATAAATAAAACCAAAAAGCTTAGCATGACTCAATATCCAAACTCCTTTCATTTGTACTAGCGGCAGACTATTTTTCAGGCAGACAACCTGCAAACCTGAGAATAATAATAATCAATATGAGAAAATGATTCCCAAAGAGGGAAGAGATTATTTTTTAACATATATTATTTTCTAATGAATTAGTTTCACTAGTTAAGATTATTTTTAAAACACGGTTTAAAATGATGAAACTACTCTTCCAAATTGTAAAGGATTTTTCATTTATATTTTGCTTGGCTTTTTTTTTTTTTTTTTTCTCTTTTTTTTTTTTTACTAGATGAAATTCACTATTAGAAAACTCAAAGCTATGAGTTTCACCTAATTACAGTATTACAGGACCCGGCGCTTAAAAGCAAGCATGATATCACAACAGGTCTTTTGTTAAATCTGCGGCAGGCATTAGAACAAAGATTATCCATAGATACCTTGTTTACAGGCACCCAGAGTTTAGGTGTGCCAAAACCCAAATTTCCTCATCCTCAGAAAGGTGGCAGCAGCTCAGAGCTGGCCGCCCACACGTTTAGGTGAAAGCTAAGCCAGAGAGCTCAGTTTTGCTGCTTTCCTTAGGCCCGTAGCTAATAGGCACAAGTAAAACTAATAATACATGTGCGTGGCTCTAAAATTAATGTATACCTGTATTTTTCTTGACGGGTAAATGGAAACTGTATCCTGTGAGATTTTACCAGCAATAACCCACCTACAGCCAGTTAGCTATGCACAGCTACAGCGGGCAGGGTACACCTGCAGGGCTGGGGGGCACAGTCCATTGCCCACTGCTCCAGCAAACACTCAGCCGAGCTAGGAGAGTGGCTCTGCGTGCTGCTGTGTGACACTTGTCACACCGCGGGGTGGGGGTGGGGGGGCTTTGTGCAAGAAGCTAAACCAGGAGCCTTCTGTCTCGCTCCATGCGCACGTAGAGCATCACCTCTGACCGTACACCCGGACTTCACCATGCAGACGAACACTCGGATTGCTAGTTAGCCCCCAGTTTGCCAAGCAATACCAGCAAGAGGAAGAGTCCCTCTGGGCATGCATTTATATCCAGAGCAATTCAAACACTTGCTGGGTGAAATAAAATCTGGAGCCTTTTGGGTTACTGGAAAATATCAGGAGAAATAACAAACTCCTGCCTGAATGATGATTTAGAAGCTGAACATGTCTGTAATATGTATCGAACACACTCATACACACCTATCTATCTAAGCTGCTCTATAAATATTTTAGATAAATAGGCAGATAGACAGAATAGCACAAAGATTAAAAGCAAAACAAAACAAAACTGAGTAAACTCCCTTGTTTGGTTTTCTGGTCTGGACAGGATGGAACAACTAAATTCCATAATGTCCTTACCAGTAATTGGTGAACTCTTTAATGTATTTACTCTCTGTTATATTGCAAATGCAGGCAGGCAGATAACACAATGCTGGTTTAGATAGCCAAGTTTCCAGTTCCCCATGACACACAGAGGAGGAGGCTAGTTAAAAAAGGAGAGGGCAACATAGGGTACACGGCAGCTACCTCAGGTACCAGGTCTCACACATGCCTAGCAACAGCACACCCTGCAAACCAATGACCCAGCAGAGAAAAACACCCAGGAAAATTAATTCCCCAGCCTTGCAAAGAGTTGACGACAGAAGGCCAAAACCCACAGCACAGTAGCTTGTTGACACAAGCAAAAAGAAAGGAAATCTGAGGAAGGAGGAGGCGAAGAAACCAGAGGACTGTCTGGGAAGAGACGAGGCAAGCACGATGTTCTGACAAGTGTCATTATAAACAAATGTTTCCCCTTAACGCCAGAACAATCAGAGCTGGGAGCTGGGTTTGCATTATACTAGAATATGTCTGGGCATCACTGGTGTCCCCTGCTCTGTCACAACTTTTGAAAGGCCAGGCTGAGCACAGAGCAAAGCCATGCCACGCCACAGTGCAAAGGGACCGTCCTGCTGACTCCGGTTGTAAACCTAAGGGATGCACAGGCTACTGATTCTACTGACTCTGGGGTTTCTCTAAGAAAAATACAGACCCCTCCACCCACTGTGTCTTCTGCTCTTTGCTCTCTTCTCAGGCACGTCGCTTACCTTGCACGATCAAGTAAACCTGGGAAGTCTTGGGATGATGCTGCGTCTGCACTGAACACGTATAGGACCCCTCATCGTAGACATCCACTTTCTGGATCCGCAGGCTGTATTCCAGGGGGTTTCTCTTCTCCAGTTCTACTCGAGGGTCCAGGGACCACTTGTCCTCTCCAGCAAAAATAATGCCAGAACGGTTTAACCAGGCCACCTTGGAGCTTCTGTCTTCTACGTAACACCTGTAGAGGAAGAGAAAGACAAGGAGATTATTAACCTCTCCATCATCTCCGTGTTGTCTCTTCCCTTTCCTATTTGCCCAGAAACACCTGCCTTGCCAGTGAACCAGAGCATCTCCTCACCATTGTTGCCCCATGGCCATGTATTCCACAATGATTTTTTGAAAGGTTTCAGGAAACTTTGGCTCAGGAAACCTTGGGATTCGGGATGGCCATACCTCTTGTTCTCTCTTCCTTTTGTCTGTAGCCTACACCTGCACCAAAAAATGCCTTTGGAAGGCCACAAGAAATCCTGGTCACCAAATCCTTTCTACCCTTGACAGTAGGAAAGGTCAGAAGGAGTTCTTCCCATACTTCTCCCTCACCTTCAAAAGTTAAGTATACAAGAGAGTGACATTCCCAGCCCCCTGTCAGCCTGCAGGGCAAAGGTTCAGCGCTCCAGCTTTGCCAGCTCAGGGCACAGCTGCTCCATCCCTCAGCTCCGGCAGCACAAGGGGAGGGAGCCACAGTGTACCTCTCCTCCCCATCCCTCTGGAAAAAAATGGCTTTGTGGACAGGAGGATTCACTCCTCCAACACCACCCTCCTAACAGTCACACACCCTTGCCGATGCACAACTGCCTGCTTGTGCAGGCAGGTGCAGGTTTCAGGGTGAAAAGGAGAGGCTGCGAGGGTGTCCCTGCCATCCCTGTGACACACAGAGCATGTCCTCTGACCATCCCAGGTGAGACAGGAGAGGAGGAATGACAGGTAGGCGTGGCAGGCAGAGGAGCAGCAGCAGGACCAGCAACTGCCATAGCCCCGACTGGCAGCTGTTGCAAGGCAGAGGACAGACTAACCCTGTTGCAACTGCGTGACAAGCATTTTGCTCCCTGACAGAGCACGGCGAAGGCACCGTGATGACAAATGCGTTTTTGGCCAAGGCAGCTGCTCTGTACCACTTCCCTCCTCTAGAAGGTGGCTTGCACAGAAGAGATGAGGAGATGCCAACAAGGAGGCACGTCCTGGTCACTCTCAGCTGTGTCTCATTCCAGAGGTCCAGGGCTGGATAACACATGGGGACATAACTGCTCCTTCACCCTGGCAGCCCACCAGGGCCAGGCTCAGCCACACTGAGGGGGTTTGCCCTGCAGCAGCTCACACCATGTTGACTGTGCGGATAAAAAGGGAAGCTCAGTCTCCAGAGCTGTTGCTCTTTCACCTCTCAGAGCTCTGCCCGCAGCCTCCCAGCAGCCAAACAACCCAGCATCCCTCCCCACCACGGTTCAAGCATATGTTGTATTTGAAAGAGAAAAGAGAGAGAGGATAAAGATTATTGCTTCGAGACAAGACAAATATTTGAAGTAGGCTTTCGTATAGCATCTTAGCACGGGTAAGACATTCTCCAAGTTCCTCTATTTGAATGCATTTCATTGATGCTGCGCTGCAAGACATCCCTTGCAACATCACCCTACCAGTATGGCCAGCACCTCTCACCCCCTCCCTTTTGGCTGGCCCACAGATGCTCTGGGGTTACTGGTGGGCAGGAGGAAAGCCAGGCTGCGTGGGCAACCATGGAAGGCACGCTACGCTGCTGGCCAAGCTGGAAGCAGCTCTGTCTGATCTGACAAACATTTGCTTTAGAGAGCGGCCCAACAGCCCCCGGCCAGCACCGCCGGCACCCAGCCCAGGGAGGGGAGCGAGGGTTTGGCCCTCAGGGCAGAGCCCACCCTCCCAGCCAGGAGAGCTCTCAGCTGTGACCTGAGGTTTCTTTGCAAAAAAAGAAAGGGGCAGGGGAATCCACGAGCAGCCAGTTACAGGTACAAACCAGCATCCCTGGGACACGGCGGTGCCACGCTTTGGGCTGTAATCCCCAGTGACAGGGGCTTGAAGCAAGGACCTGGGAAGGACACTGTGCCCCAGGGGTGGCAGCAGTGGCCCTGCAGGGACACCCAGACTGTCTCCGGAGCCAGCCGCCTTAGGGTCACCAGCCCTCCTGCTGGCTCTGTGCAGAGTCGCCATGGCACTGGGAACAAGGGGTCAGGTCTTTTCCTAAGGTTTTCGAAGCCCCTCTCTGCACATTTTGGATTTGTGAAAATCCCAAGGGGGGGTGGGGGTGGTGAGAAGCTAAGCAGATTAACAGCTGAAGTCAGTGGGAGCTGAAGTTTCTCAGTCACTTCTGAAAATCCCCCAGCACACCTATCAGTGCTGCTGGGCACCAGCAGATCCAGAGCACCGCACTGGCCCCACCGGGCTGCTTTCTGGACCTGTACCACGGTGCTGCGACACAGCGCGGCACCCCGTGGCTCTGCCCCACACCTGGTCCGTGCACAGCTCTGCCTGGAGGTAGTAAAGATGCCCCTGCGATGTCCCTCAGGTCAGTGACAGCTCAGCGGCACGGTCGGAGCAAAGCTTTGTCCTCTCACTCCTGAGGGGACACTCACCCGGAGACCCTCACTCCCCTCTGCCCAAGAGACAACATGTCTCATAACCTCTCCTACCCCCCTTGAGGTCAGCCCTAGGATGGTGGTCAACACCTACGGTCAGACAACCTTGCAATAAGTTGGGTGTTGCTAGCAAAGTAAAGCAAGAAGAAGCAAGAAGGAAAGGGAAAGGAGGAAAATGGGAAGAGTAAGTGAAATGGATTTGAGCTGCTCTGTTCAGCCTACCTCTTCCTTTCAAACCATCAGGGAAAATCAATGTACAAATGTGGAAATTCCAAGTCTTAGTGTGCTCCAAACATGCATCCATGTGGATGATACAGCTCAGTTATGTCCGTCTGCTCACACCACCCCCCTCCTAGTCTGCCAGAGATGCCACCCAGCTGTATGGATCACGCTTTAATAAGGATTTATGGTGATGATTTTCACAGTGTAATAAGTGCTAATTCAATACTAATAGAATATTAAATGGCACGTTAACTGACATTTTAACTGCAATGCAATAGGAGCACAGCATCAGCAAGATATCAGATGACTCTTATCGTTCACTAATAATCAATAATCAAGTTCACAGAGACAGTCAAACACTTTTCATTACGCTTATTGAAAGCATTACCACTGGCGTCACTGAACGCTAACAAACGATTTGCGATCCATCCATTTTGCTTTTCCTTACAGTTTCAGGTTTCATTTCTTGACATCTCTGCTGCAGCTAACGAGAGGACCAGCTAGTGACAATGGTCATGCCTTGCACGAACACTGCAGGGACTCGGGAACTATTGATCTTAGCACCAATTTAAACCATAGACACAGAGAGACAAAAAAAAAAAACAAAACAAACCCTTGCTGCCATGCCCCTTTACCCCTCCTTACCCTCTTGTAAACAGACACAGCAAAGTATGGCACCCGAGGTTTTTTAGTGACAACACCATTTTTAGCTGCCACAGATGTATTTCCAGTTCTCACACAGTGGCTAATGACTGTGTAACAACCAGCCAGGAGAGGATGATCAGAAACTGGACATGGAGAAAGGAACCATCATCATGCACCTCCTGCAGCCTCAGTTTCCCCATGTGCACATGGAGAAGACGGGGCTGAGCTGTGCAGCAGGAGGGAGAGGAGAGGGTGATGCTTTCATCACAGAACACTGGGACCTTCAGCAGGAACCATCACCTCAAACGAGAGGCAGGGCTGCCCACCATCGTTCCTGGTCCCTGGATTTTAGGCTGGAAGGGGACATTTGGCAGCATCCAGACAGGGTGAGGGCAGGAGCTGGGAGCAGGTTGTGCTGCTCATCCTCTCTCCTCCCACACCTGCTGGGCCAAAGCAGAGCTCATAAAAACCTGCCTTCATAGGCTCTAAGGTAAATTTCACCTGGGCAGGAGAGATCTCTTTCCTTCCCCCCGTCTCCTTGAAAGCATTTGGGGTAATTCCCATTGACAGGTGGGAAAGAGTGAAGAAAAGGAAAGGGCAGCTCAGGCATCCACATATCCAGTGAACACCAAGGCTGGATGTCTCCCTGCACATTCTGCCTTACTGAGGTCTTGGTGCTCGATGGCTAGCCCCAGCGCCTCCTGCTCCTCCTCCCGCCCAGGCATCGCCGCACAGTCCATCGATTCCCCAGCACGTTGCTGTAACACTCGTCGCAGCTGATATGCCTGTCGGTTATATAATATATATATATATATATAATATATATATAATAATATAGCTGAACTCCAGCGGTTCTCAGCCCTAAGCTTTCTGCCCTCCCTTCCCTCCAGCGAGCAGGCAGGCTCGCTGCTGAGAGGCAGCACTGGGTTGGAAAGCCCTGGCACAGGCTCCCCAGGCTGGATGGGCTGCTGCCAGGGTGGGGGCTGCAAGGGGTGAGGAAGAGGAGAAGGAGGATGCACGAGAGCCAGGGGCTCACCAGGGTGCTTCTCATTCTGCCTCAGAGAAAGCAGCACNNNNGGGGGGGGGGGGGGGTGGGGGGGGGGGGGGTGGTGGTGGGGGTGGTGGTGGTGGTGTCTTTTGGGGGTGAGTTCAATGGTGTTTGCAAGGGGTGGGTGATATTTATAGCCTACAGTGATGAACAGGCAGGAAGGGAGCCCTGTAGGACCTGGCGAAGCTGCTGTTGAAATGATTAACATGGTGGGGATTTTACAGCATTATCAATGATGTATTGGGTCGCCTTGAACCCGGGATAATTGTTTGGGGTGGTTTTATTGTTGTTGTAATTCCAAATAAATAATTTTTTTTTACAGCAGGCCCAATCCCACTGTTCTCTGCCAGAGCCCCACCAGTGAGAAGAGGTGAGCTGCTAGAATTAATGAAATATGGCGTGCTGCTTTGCCAGCAAGCCACGGCTCTTACCTCATTTGGGGGAAAAATAAATAAACAGTGTGGCTTGGGGCCGCATTTTCTGCCCTCTTTCTCCAAAGCACGTTGTGGTGACAGCTCTGTGTCATAATTCCCACACTCCTCTTTAATCATCTTTTCTCCCTTCACCCTTTGATCACGCTTGCTGTAAGACAAGCTCCGTGCAGCAGGCCAAAACACAGTGGCCGCATGCACACACAGTTAAGCACCTGAGACCCCCCCAACGCCCTCACCGAGGGACACGACCTGCTTTTGCCAGAGGATGTCACAACCCCCCCTGGGTCAGATCTCCTGCCTTCCCCTCGGCTCTGTGATGAGCCTGCTCTCATCTTCTCACTTCACACACACGCGCAAGATCCAGCTAACAACTTCCCCTGCTGCCCTCTACCCCCAGCAGCAAAATGGCAAGAAGGAAAAGAGAGAGGGATCAAACACGGCTTGTTCAGCACAAAGCAACGTCAGCTCCTGGCTGCCAGCTCTGAACGTGCAAGACAAATTCTCTGTTGTGTTGCGAAGTATGATCCTGGAAAGCTAATGCGGTGGTTAAACACGGTACCACTCGCAGCCTTCTGAGGGAAGCTGAAGAGAGAATCCTGCTCGTGCTGTTTCATCTTGCCTTCTCGTGCTCGTCAGCCTTTCCTTGCACGGCAAGCAAGGACTCGAAAGCAGAGATGGTCAAGCAGAGGGGCAACAAGAGCCCAGCCCCTCTGCTGTCCCGGCAGGGACACGGGCAGCACGGAGCTAAGGACAGACCATGGGCATGCCAACCCTGACCTTCCAGGCAGGGTGCTCAGGGTCATGGAAACATGGAATCATAGACTGGGTTGGGCTGGAAGGGGCCTTAAAGATCACCTAGTTCCAGCCCCCCCACCATGGGCAGGGACGTCTCCCACTAGGCCAGGTTGCTCAAAGCCACATCCAACCTGGCCTTGAACCCTTCCAGGGATGGAGCACTGCCGCTGCAGCGCTGGTCCCTGCCACCAGTTCAAGAGCAAGGCAGCTCTGCCACTGCAGCCGCCAGCTCCCTTTCCCTGGTCCACAGTTGGCACCACAGGGACACACTGGCAGGGCAGAGCACACAGCAGCACGGAGTCCAGGGAGTAACGCAGGAGCTGTTGGCCCCGCGTGGCTCCCGCTGCTCCGGATCAGGCTCTCCTCAGCAGCAGATGCTACAGAAGGCAGCTACGGCTGAACACATCTTCACCTCTGCCAGGGCCCCCTAAGTGGATGGCAGTGGGAGACTGCATCAACCAAGCGCCTGAAACCTCCTCTCAGCCAAGCACCAAACCCCTCGTTTTTCTGAATTTGAATACTTGGGCATGAGGTGTTGCTCAAACTTCTCCTTCTTCTCCCTGCTGCCGCTGTTCCTCTCTTTCCCCAGCCTGGTCCAGCTGCTGCCACTCTCCTGACACGCCACAACCCACAGGAGGTCATTGTTCGAGAGCGAATGCTGTGTTGAAACAGGAGGGATTCCTAAAACGGGGCATAAATAGCTCCTGAGCCACCACCGCCAGCATGATAGCACAGGCCCTTGGAAGGATTTAGAAAACTACCGCTTAAAGCCAGTCCTGTGCTGGAAAAGTGGCAGGAGGGGGAAACCACTACATCTGTTCAGTCCACACTTTCTTTCAGCCAAATATGCTGTGCCTTGGTCATGCCACCCGTCTGCAGCCCCCTGGGTATCTCAGCACTCAGGTGACGATTTCAGACCATCCCCCTGTTGGGGGGGCGCGGGGCTGATAGGAAGCAATTCTGCTCATCCTCTTTCGTAAATTGCCACTTCGGGAGCACGAGGCTGGGACGGGGTTTCTGGGGTAAGGCAGCCCCAGCCTCCGCTGGCACGGCCGGCTCTGCCTCATCATCTTTTTCAGAGACGTACTTCATTTCTCCTTAACCCCCGTGCGTTTGGCGGGGGGCACCCTCCCCTGCCTCATACGGCAGGCCGTTCGAAGTCTTTCTGCTCTGCTGATTAGAAACTTTTTTCTAATTCTAAGTCTAGATTTATTCATGGCTGGTTTATATCCATTCCCTCTCATGCCAACACCATCCTTTAGCTTAAATAGCTCTTCTCTCTCCCGGGTGCTTATCTTCCAGCGTGTTCACAGAGTGCAATCATATTCCCTCTCAGCCTTCATTTTGCTGGGCTCAACAAGCCAAACTCTCCTAGTTTCTTCTTGTGTGATAGACTCTCCATTGCCCTAAACATCCCAGTAGCCCTTCTCAGCACCTGTTCTGGTCTGAATTCCTGTTTCGTGACCAGAATTCGTACCCAGCTTTCTAGATGAGGAGTCCCCAGTGTCTTGTACAGAAACGTTCCTATCTCACTCTCTCTCCCATCAACTCTTTTTAATGAAAGCGAGAAGAATTGCAACCAGTGAATATGACTATCAGTGCAGAACTGCTCATGTGCTGCGAGCATCCTCGTCTCTTAGTCCATGTGATAAGCGTGGAAAATGAAACCCAAGGGAATTCACCAAAAATACACCAGCCTAGAAAGACAGCTAGCTGCATGGGCCCTCACTAGCAGACACACAGCTGGTCTCACATGGTTTTTCTTGCTGTAAAAATGACTATTTAAGAGTACAGGTTCCTGGTTGTAGAGGAAAAAAAAAAAACAAGAACAGAAATCAAGCCCAAAATTATAGTAATTGTTATGCCAGTACTCTCCTGGGGTGGAAGTAACTGTATCAGAATAAGAGAACTTATACTGGCATGATTTATTGCTCTTCCCATCTTCTGGGGATCAGTATACCTGCATAAACAACTTCAGTCCACATCTACTCCAGCAGAGGAACCTTCTTAACAATATCAACACGAGCTGCTACGAACAAAATTAACTCCGTCCCAGCCACATCCCAGCACAATTTAAAACTTCAAAACATAGAAAAAGCCTCAGACTGAGGCCTGCAACCACAGTGCTGGGTTTTCCTATGTCTCACCAGACCTAGGAATATCCTCCGTTTCTCTGGAGCATAGTCAGGAAACCCTCGGATGGCTCTTCGTCCACGCCGAAGCGCGTATCTGGAGTGACTGTCTCCAGCCACAGGGCTCCTGCCAGAGGAGACTTGCTCCCCATGTGTGCGCAGATGGGCTAAACTGCTCGCTGGCTGATGCTTGCAGAAATGCCAAATGCTCTGACAGCTTGCATCAGGGTCTTGGACCGAGATCAGTCAGGAGGTTGAGACTGCTGAGGGAACAGACCCTGAGCTCCCCCTTACCCTTCTGGGTTAGCTGAGGACTCATCAGTGCTCCTTTTCGGTCCAGCCAGAAACTTGGCTCTGATCTTGATCCAGCATGATTAGCGATGCTCATCAGCTATTTATCACATGGCCTTAGTGAAATGTTCAACCAGGTGCATATGCCTCGCTCTGCTGTCTGCAGCTTCCCGTAGCATCACGGGGCTCCTGCCCCATCAAAAGGGGAAACCAGGGAATAGCAGAGATGATGCAGAATGGCAGTGGGAAACACTGCCAGACGATTTGCCTTTTGGTTGCGCTGCACTTCCACTAAGGACTCCGTGCTTTTGCCATTACTAAGACATGGGCTGACATTTAAAAAGCACCTGCGGTCACTTAGGAACTGAAGTTCACCAAAAACCCAACAGTAATTAGTCACTTATGTGAACTGGATATTGGCTTTTATGCCAGATTTGTAAAAGGCCCAGAAGCCAAACAGCTGCTGACAAGTCTTTGCACCATTAGGACTTTTTTTCTGGTTGGGGGATATACCAAGAATAAGAACAGGAGCACTAATGAGGACCCATAGAGGCTACCACTCCCTTTACTTTCCTTCACAAACTTCAGTACTGGAAATCACCTCTTCCTTCTGCCTGAACCCCCAGTCCCTCATAGGTAACTTTCACAGCATCACCACTAGGTAACTCCGGAAAAGCTACTTCCAAACTTTCCCTTTGGCTTTCTTATTAAAAAAAAAAAAAAGAAAGAAAAAGCGCTTTTCAGAGATGTGATCTCCTCCTCTGACAGGAGGGGAGGGAGGGTTTGGCTGGGGATTCCACGTGACTCTGTATCTGGTAATTATCCAGCCGCAGAGGCAATCTGAAACGTTCTGTGCTGTCGTGGAGAATGACAGCACCTGGAGCTCCAGCACCCAGATAAAAAGCTGAGAGACAATCGGGCAGATGGAGAAAGGCAATGCTACATCATGGGGTGGCAAGCGGAGGGGGGAGAGAAAAAGAGAGGGAGAGGCAAAAGCTGGCGAGAAACATCAAGGCAGCCAGCACAGCTACTGGAGAATGAGATAATGCCACAGATTAGTAATGCAAAAGGCAGCTCTGAACGAGGGGGAAACAGAAAGAAATAGAGTGAGGGCAGGTCAGGAGAGAGCGGGTGTAGCAGAGGGACAGTTGTGAACACGAGGGAATGGAGAGTGATGCTAGAGGGAGCTTCAAAGCATTTTGTATGGTCTCAGGTCCCTTCCTCCCTCCCCAGACACAGGCTAAAAATGCAGGAGGTATCACCAGAAGCTGTCACAGCGCAAGGGGGAGATTTGAAAATGAACTGCTCGCAGCTGAAGAGAGACACGGCGCTGCACAAGCACTTTCCAGCTTGCGGATTCCACTGGTTTGCTCAGGGAAAGGGACTACAACCCTTAAGATCTAAATTACTTATTTATTTGTTTATTTATTGCAAGCTTTAGGGCATCACCTCATGTATTTCATATGGTGGAGAGGTGAGAGGGAAGTTTCCCGACCCTCCCTCTCACAGCGGCACATGCAGAGGCACATGCAAGCCTGCAAAACAGCCCGTGTGATTGATGCCGTGGTGTCATGGCCCAATTCTGAAAACGCAAAGCGCTGTACGTGCCATCCCATGCAGCAACGTGACAGCGTGAGCATGTGCTCTCGGGGCTGTGGCGGACGAAGGGCATGCCCACAGGACGGGCAGCAGCCTTCGATGGGTCAGGGAGAGCTGACTACCAGGTGGCCTGAGGCCACGTGCCACCTGCTTTTGATGTTTCTGGTGTGGGAAAACACAGCCAGACAGACAATCAGATTAGGGCCAGAGGCTTGCCAGGCACTGGTGCTGGCCGCCGGCCTCCGTGCCTGCTGGGGTAGCGACCGAGGTATTGGCAGCGACGAACGGGTCCGCAGTGGCAGCACCTCCCTATGGAGGCAGCAGGACCTAAGCGCCCACATGTCCACGCATGGACGTTCGGGGAAGGAACGGGGAACGGCGGCAACGGCAAACGGGTATCACAAAGTCTGAGCACTCGGCCCCATGGCCCAGTGACCACTTCCCCTGATTAGTGACAGCCGTTTCAAAGAAAGGTGGGACACCTCCTGAAAGGACAATGTAAATCACCATCTACATAATTTCACGATCCTTCCCAGCCATAAAAGCCTATTAATCTAGCCCCAAGCAAATGTAAGTTGGCCTCCTCTCTGAATGACAGCTTGCATTCCACCTTGTAAGTTTGTACTCTGCCTTTCTTATCCCCAGGCATTTCTCAACCCCCTGCCCCCTTTTTCTTTTTTTAAACTCATTAACATCCTCATCGTGGTGATACTTTCTGGCTGAGAATTTTGTCAGTTAACCATTAATTGGTACAAGGCTGTGAAAGAGTCCCAGATTTAAATGTTAGGTGGAACTGGCAGGTGTCTCCTGTGTTTTGCACTACATGAGATTTTTCCTTCCAGTACCTGAGGAGCACACTACCTGAGGCACAGGAATGCGCTTTCTATTCTGCAGATCCTAATTTCATCTCATACTGCGCCTTCTCCAAAAGGGAAAAGAGGCTATCACGTCAGAATCATTAGCCCTTGTCCTGGGGAGTGGGACAGAAGGACCCGCACCAAGGAGAAATCAGTCTCGAAACTCTTTGGAGAGGCAGATCAGAGCAGGAACGGGAGCAAAATTAGGGAAAATAAGACTTAAATTTCCCTTCTGTTCTGAGGCCATAAAAGTATCAGTCATCGTCCCCGCTTCCAAACGCTGCCCTCGGGCTGCCAGGAGCTGCCTGTGAAGGGCGGCATTTCGGGATGAATGAGGAAATGGGCCCATCCTGCCTGCTCACTCCCAGCTGCTGCATTTCAGCGAAGGACACCTCCTTGACATGCTCCCTGTTATTATTTACCGATTACCTTTTCCTTCTCCAGCTCCAGCTGCTGCAGCACCACTGGTGGAGTCAGGGCTTGTAGAGATTGTGGAGACGATGTGTAGCGAAACGCGTTAGCTCCCCTACCTGTGCCAGAGCTGTCACCAGTGCCACTGTGGATTGAGCTGTACCCATGCAAGCAACAGTGGGAAATATGAAGAAAAAAGCCTAATGTAGACAAAGCCTTTGAGGAGCTTAACCCCTCTTCCCCTTTTCCATCTCTCTCCCACTTAAAAGCAGAGAACAGCTTCTGAGCAAGACACATGCTCTCATTTCCATATCTAAAGCCAGACCTGAAATACCATCGTGAAATAATGCTCTCAGAGAGGAGACCACGAAGCAGATTCCCTTTGAGAGATTCTGCTGCTTCTCTTTTTAATTCCACTCAAAAACAACTGCCACCAAATACCGAATGCACCTGGACTGGCGCAGTCAATCCAAGGCACCTTGTTACCGGAACGATATGGGGAAATTGGAGGGAATTCAGAGGCAAGCAACAACAAAATCCATTCAAGGGCTGGAAAGGGATCAGCACCTAAGGGAAGCTTAAAAACATTAAATATGTATAACTTGACTAAGAGAGGACTTAAAAGGGACATGTTGACAAGCTATACCTCTTTGAAAGCTGAAAGCACCGAGGGAAGAGAGGAATTATTTAGCAAGTTGCGTAGGGGTCTAGGAAGGAGTAATGGGTCAGAACAAAGAAGAGAAGTAAGTCTGTTTAAACTTAAGGAGAAACTTTTTGCCATCTACAAGTGCTAGTCTTGCAAAGAGTCTCCCAAGGAAAGCAAGGAAGCCCCTGTTGTTCCAGATGTTTAAAACCAAGTCAGGCTGGGGACCAGAGCTGTGCGGGGAACAGCTCCACGGTGGCTGCAGGGAGAACAAATTACAGTGACCTGGTCTTATTACTTTTACCACCTACCTGGCAGAGTTCAGCAGTATGTCAGGAGAAGACAACTCCTCTTGCAAGTTTCTTTCAGATGAAGCTATGTTTTTAGCTATTTTCACTTCACATACAGCTAAATCTTTCTTGGTAAGACCTTGGACCTCTATATACTGTACCAGAGTTAACCAGCCCAGGTATGGTTTTGTTTTCATAAGCTGGATCTGTTAGAAGTCACCCTGGACTGAAAACTACTGATACAAAGAATAGAAGTGTGTTGTTTCCAGAAGCCATTGACATTTGGTTCTATTACCAAATGCACTGTGAATAAAGTTGCCAGGCACTTACAAGTCAGAAGTGAAGCTTGATTTTTCAAAGTGCCTACCACTGAAATTAAGACCACGTTTGGCAAACTGCTTTTGGTCCTGGCAGCTCACAAACTAACATACAAGAACCAAATCTTCCAAACAGCGTTTGGCACAGTGAGCTCCTTTACCAACGTAGCCAGCCACTTCTCCAGCTGCCTAAACTGACATATTTTTGAAAATCTGTCCCAGGGGTATTTTACAATCATAGAACAAAGTTCAGCAAACTTCAGACTCGCATGCTGTATTTATCTTGTCTATTCAAGAACTCCCTGAAGTGAAAACTGCAGCAAAGCTGTACCAGCCAGGCAATGCTCAACTCCACTTTCTTTCCTTTATTTGCAGCTTTGCTAAGTTTTGCCTCTCCCTAATGCCCCACTTTTGTCCACCATGAGGCCTTTTGCGAAAGGAGGTGTCTGAAAAAGGCTTGCAGGGAAGGTAGAGAAGAGAAGCTGCTGGGAGAGAGAATTCTCAAGAGCTTTGATCTGAGCTTACCTTTATCCCCACATGCACAATATGCCTTGCAGAGCAGGACACGTTTATAAATAAATAAATAGCAGAGAAGAGGGGGAAGACTGGAGAAAAAGAAACATCAAGATATATTTGATGGGGTTTCTGCTGTTGGCATGAAAGACGCGAGCTGATTTAAAACCTCACAGACCAAAACAGAACAGGAGGAAAGTACAAGTCCTAGGGAAAGCGAGGCAGGTATAACTCCCACAGCTAGGGCTCCTGGCCATCCTACTTAACGTAACAGTATCTTGTGCTGTCTTCTCTTTGAGATCCTTGCAGGACTTGGACTTGCAAGGCAACTCAGCACATGCTAAACATCGAGCAGCGTTTTTGTCAAAGGGACTAAGCGCTGTGAAACTGGAGCTCTTGCGCTCTGTGGAGGAGAGGCACCACTTTGTTTTACACATACGGGGAGACCCTGGCGGCAGAAAGAAATCGGTTTTGCAAAGTCCTACAGTGAAATAATTTTATAGCCAGAAACAAAACCTGACAGACCTGCCCTGTCTCATATGAAACTTTGTTTGGTGTGTATTGGTGGAGCGAGGGCAGCAAGAGGGAGGCAGTGATGGCTGCAAAACAACCTTTGCAAACCCAGGTGCCACCTCCAAGCAGACGATACTGCGAGAGATGACGTTTTTCTTTCTCTCTTACTGGGATCTGCCGTGAGATGTGCAGCCAGAGCTGAAAGGACTGGCTGAAGCACAAGATCCTCCTCCCCATGGTTTGAAGGCAACTCGCTTGGGTCGCTTGGCTCCGTGCTCTGGAGCCTGAACTCCAGCGTGGCTACCGACAGCAGCACAGGCACAACCACAGGGGCTGCTCTGCCTGCTTCGGCACCTCCTGACCCGCAGTCTTCTGGCATCGGCAAAACAAGCCGTGCAAATTGGCTGGAACACAGAACGTAAACCCTTTTCATTTCTTAGCAAAGACAATGTGGCTTAATCCTACTGGAAACATTTACCCTGGGATATCTTATCTGGATCCACTGACATCCCTGCCTCTTCTCCCAAGAGCCTGCTGTGAAACGAAACCTCTCCCCTGCGCGTAGCTTAGCCGCAGTACCGATAAACCATTTCCCCGCAGAGCTCCCCCCTGTACAGCTGTCTAACCGGTGGGTTAGTCTCTGTCATGGCTGGGTCTAAGGCTGCTCACGTGGTTCTTGGCTGGTCTGAAGCTGGATTCCTATTTCAGCTCTTCTGGCAGGTCACTTGCTCTAAATAATTTCCAGAAGTCCGGTACTGTACGGAGAGATGCCAAACTGCGGCTTCAGCTGGCATAAATCAAGGGTCAACAAGGCACCACTAAAGTAAATGGGGAAGCCTGGATTTACACGAGATGAGGATCAGCCCTGCTTCCTTGCACCAGACTCTAAATGCATTCATTAAATAGAGCACTTCAGTCTGCTCAGTTAAAAGCAGCTCCAGCTGGCAGGAGGTTTCAGATCCAGGGAATGTTTAAAAGATGAGGATTTGTAGCCTGCTCTGAGTTTACACTTGGCTAGAGGTAGGCTCTCATCAGCCATGCAGGGGAGATGACATCATGCCCACCTGATGGGTGTCTGTGCATCCCCAGCGTCTATGCATGGCATGACATTTACACAGGACCTCACAGCCTTGGGGGGACAATCTAGACGTAAACTCTCCTGTGAAGATGCTCAATTTAGAGTGTTCCAGGGCAGCAGGAGAGAGGTCCTGCTGTACCTCCAGCCAGACTGAAGGGCTTATTTTTGTTTTTTCATTCTATTAAATTTTCACTCGGGGTGGGGGTCTGCACTGAATTTTAACCTTCAGTAAGGTAAGCACCAGCACTGGTGGCAGGGAGAACTGGAATTTGTGAGACAGGATCAAAATGTTAGTTAATTTTGACATTAAACCCTGAACAAGAGGATGTTAAAGTTATTCTTAGCTTACAAAAAAGAAGCTGTGCTGTGATTGTCTGGCCTGCTCTCATGTGTCGCCCAGATCTCGTGATTCCTGCAGTCTAATCCCTTATCTGCTCACTAAAACAGATGGTGTTGCAGGCTCTTTGCAGACTCTGACGAATATGACTGCACTGGGAACACTTTTCATATAGCCACACTTGCTGCACAACCCTCAGGATGAGATACACTGCCTTGAGATGAAAGTTCACATCCCAAGCACAATCTGCAGCAAGGCATAGATCCTATTCTCACTCAGCATTGCTGCCGAGTTCTCTAATACACAGTCACACACAAAATACGTTCCTATAGACACATATAAAGCTTGAAAAAATGGGACCCTCCAAAACCTTCATCCTGAGCTCCCAGTCAAGCCCACTCTCTTTGGCCAGGACCAGGCTGCACATTGCTTTTCCTCAAGGAACACATCTGCCCACTGAACAACAACGATACTTCCAAGAAGCTAGAAAATTGGAGACACCCCCAACCCAAATGGACCTGACACCAACCTCTCTCTGACTTTACACCCACTGTTCCTTCCTTAGACTGGGAAAAGTGGGTCAGTCCTGGGCAGCTGCCACTGGTAGCCACTGGGAGGTAAGGAGAGCACCCAAAATGATTTGTTCATGCTGGAGACTTGCAGGTCTTCTCTTTAGGATGCTACCTTGCGTGTGAGTGTGTGATCAGGCGGTACTCAGGAAGACAAGTGAGGTTAACCGAGCTACATGCATTGCTCCCACTAGAGCAGTATAAAATGGTGATAAACCACAACTGGAACCGCTCTGCAGTAAGTGTCTGGCCAGAGGTGAAGCATGAGGTTACAGCAGCAGCTCCACTCCCCTGTCCCCCTCCGCCTGATGGATACTTGGTAATAAACCACCCTTCAGCCTTTCCTGTCTTAAACCCAAACTGCTGGGATTCAGGGAAGATAAAGATTTCAACCACCTTTCAGAAGAACCTTCACAAGAACTAAAAGCCCCTGTTGGCATAAAAGCAGACATGTAATGGGCTTTCTCTGTCCCTGAAAGTAGTTTAGCACCACAGGAATGTGCAGTCCTTTTATCTCTCTTCTTTATTTAACTGGAGTCGTTAAAATAAACTGATTTCCCAGCCAATTAATTATCAAATATCTGTAACAGCTTTCAAGCCCTGCCATTATTCAGTCTCAGAGGCCCCCATAGGCAATGTTAAGCTACAGTCTCCTTACCTGAGTAACTGCTGCTCCTACAAGTCTGCTCCCTTGTGCTGAGCTGCCAGCAGAAAAGCAGCACAGGCGCCCACAAAATCCTGGAGGAAAGCTGCAAACACCACAGCACTCCTGCTCCAGCAGCGACTCCAGCTAGGTGTAAGCCCTGTGCCGGGAAGCTTTACCCCGCTGCTTAACCAAGACTCAGTTCCCAGCTCTCAGCCACCCGCACACAGCCCCCAGCCCCACTGTGGGAGCAGATACACCCTCTCGAGACACCTGATGCTACCAGCGGCATCAGCTGGTACCTGATGGCAGATGCTGCCAGCTGGGATGAACTGCAGGTGCCAAGTGCCACGAGCTCAGCTGGGCGCAAGGCATAGGCTTCAGGTCAAAGCGTGTGCCTAGAACCAGCTGCTCGCCCAGATGTGGCCAGGGACAGCTCCTGCCATTGCCATGTTACCTACTGAAAAACCAGTCTTCACCTCTTTGTTAACTGGAAGGTTGTACTTGCCACAGGTACATTAGCAATACCCCTGCCATCTATTTTATAAGCAATAAACTGCACTCATATGTGGTTTCAATTAGGAGATTTCAAATGAGATTGAAGATAATGCATCCCATAATTACTTACCCCTCTCTTTTCTAGAAACTCAAGCAGAATCATTTCCAGGCCAAAATGCGGTCTCCCTTGATTGATGACGCTAATAAAATGGCTTTATTGTGATATAAATAGCCTTAAAAACGTCCTGGAGAGTCAATATCAGTGCTTGATGGCCTTACGCAAGCAAGGTCCTTATCTCACGGTGTACTAAAGCTTAATGAGTTACGCTTCTGAGAAGTCTGCCAGTGGGTTCGGGCACTGCTTTGGGGAACTGCAGAAGGGTAGCTCCCAAATTAGACATGCAAAGCGGGAACTGCGTAAACACCTTTCCTCTTCCTTGAGTTCCCTATTAATAATCCCTTCGCTTCCTAGCTTGCCCGGTGCCAGTTCAAACACAAGCACCGGCTGAGCCCAGCAGGAGCCACGGAACACCGCGCTGCAGCATCTCTTTGCTGGAAGGTTACCAGCCACTGCTTTGGTAATTGGAAAACCTGAAATTTCTTCTCCATCGTGCATGCTCCGAGCTGCTCACAGCCCCTACAGAGGTGCACGGTTGTTTGCCGGACAAAGGGCTTAACGTGGCTTGCTCACGTGGCCCCCATCGTGGCAGCTGATGTGTTTTCATTACCCCCTTGTCAGGGAAGGTCACACATCTGTCCCCGCCATGCAGCTGGGAACCAAGCACTCGGCATCTCGGCGCCCACTGGAAGCTTGGGGGCAGCAGAAAAAGGAAGTAATTTTTTAAATTAGTGCCCTCCGTGCAGTAGCCCACTCCAGGAGGCCAAACCCAATCCCTGCCTTGCAGGAACAGGGAGAGGACCTCCAGGCGTTCACAAGAGAAATGCCCAGAGTGTCCCTCCCTTTTCTGAACCGCAGCGAACCTCAGCCCTCACAAAGACAAAATGCTGGGTTTAAGGCCTGATTTGAAAGGGGGATATCCTGAAAACATGCAGGCAGCTCTGGTGGGACTGTAATCTGCATGCAGAAATACGAGATGCTGTTGATGGTGCTTTCCAGCAGTGCTACCTTGGCTCATATCTGGAGGCAGGCTGGGTGCTAAAGAGCTTTGCTGGGAGTGACAGAAGCATATACACCTGTCAGAAAACACTGATATCATAGCGGCTGTGACAGTGATGTGATCAGGACCTGACAGACAGGCAAAAAGGAGGGGATTTAAGGATGCACAAGAAATTGCGGCGGAGAAACTTTAAGGGACAGTCTGCATGTAAGGGGATGCAAATGAGTGATGCTCAGTGCTTGAGTGCGCATGGCAGAGGGGATGAGGGCTCCGGGGCCATGTTTTCCCTTCCCCCTGGGTGGTGCTTCATGTCTCTGAAGGGTGAAGAAACTGCAAGTTCCCATCCCTGTTTGGCTCCTCTCTCTTCCCATCACCACTGTAGTTATATCCAGTCCCATATATTTGAGAGCAATTTCCCTCTTGGTAATAAACCCTTTGCAAGCGTGTAGGTGGCCATGCATGTGTGCATATGTTGTCTGCAAAAGTACCCAGGAGCAGGAGTCTGCTGAGATGAGAAGGTGGTTCTGTGTACATGACAGAACAGGAGGATGAGACTATCAAACATGTGTGCGAGGATACCAGAGAGACTGCTTCGCAGAGAATGAGACAGCGAGAGTGAAAATGAAGAGGTACTCGTATGAGACGGGGGTGTGTGTGTATGTGTGTCAGAGAGGAAGAAAGAGAAAGGTCTTATTCACAGCCTTCCTGTATGTGTTTGATGAGTATCACAAGTTTTAACCAAGAAAAAATATGTATGTATTCAAATCAAACACAAAACACCCCTTTTGCCTGAAGCGCTCCTGCCTTGCTTGTTTGTTCTGTTGCAAGCTGCTTGTTAAGAGGAACACAGGAAACAAGGAGAGGGGAAAAAAACCCCAGACTGACGTATTTAAACACAGCCAGCTACCGAGGCAGCAACAAACAGCGAGAAGGGGAAAAAGCAGGTGGGATAGTTGGAGAGCTGCTGTGATGATGCTAGAATGAGAGATGCCTGTGAGAGCATCTGAAGACCATCCCTCAAGTGGATTATGACCACTTTTACTGTGCACATACTGAGTTGATTCTGCAGCTACCTACCAGGAAACACACTCAACAGCCTATTCCTTACAGCCATTTTTGAGCTAAGAGTCAAAAGACAACACAAGGAACGCCGGTGTCCTGGCTCAATCTCCTACAACGCTGAGTCTAGACAGCCACCGCCGTCAAACTGTGACTGGAGGGACAAAAGGACTTGAGCTGGATGTATCAACAGGAAGGAAAAAACAAGTAACAACAGCTTGAGTCCCAAACCTCCTGGGACTGAAGGCCTTTCTAGGTCAGACAAACATGGGTATAGAGACAGGGATGGCTTTGAAAGTGTTCTCCCCCGTACTGTTATGCTTTGTTCTTGCTGGTAAATTTAAACACCTTTACATGTTTATGGCTCTTCAATGCTATCATAATCCATGGGCCTACGCTGCCCACAGGGAAAATCCACCAATACCCACGTCCAGTCAGACTGGCTAAGTAGCTTACGATGCCACAGGCAATGCAAGGGAAGAGCAGGAGTGTGCCAAGAACTGACTGCAGGAGTGGCAAAGCCACCAGACAGGAGACATCATCTTCAAGAGACCCAGGAGAAGGGTCAGAAGTGCAGGGGAGGCAGTACCCCCATGCAGCTCACCCAAGCTTCACCCAGGGCACTGAAGGTGATGGGAAGACTCTTCCAGGATAAAGGCAGCTGTGGGCTTTCTGTACCCACCCCCCACCCCCCTTTTAAAATCAGAGTGAATGGCCCTGATCTACAGCCGGAAAGCAGAGCTCTCACGACACCAAGAGAGAGGAACCGATACCCTGATGCTGAGGCAACAGCAAGACAGCGGGAAAAGTGCAATACAGAGGGCTTGAGCCTGGGGGTGGCTCTTTCACCATCACCCCTCCAGCGTCTGACCGAACCACAGCCACCTTCCTTTGGCTACTGAAAGTAAAGCAGCCACGGCCTGCGGTGGCTCCCACTTTGGGCTTGCACCGTGTTGTGCACAGTGGGTCCCTCCCGACTAGGGGATCCTGCATCCTCGGCAATAATAGTTATTATTGTTCAAAAAATTATCCAGAAACTTGACAAATCCTTCTGCAGTGTTTGACACTCTGACCTCTGGATGCAGTGTGGATTTCACAGACTGACTACCCGCTGTGTGAAAAAGTGTCTCCTTTCATGTGATCTAAATTAAGCCGCCATTAGCATCTCCAAGTGACCTCTTGTTCTAGTATTACAGGAGGACAGAAAAAGGAGGGACTGATCAGTTTTCACTGCACCCTTCATTAGTGTAAATAACTCAATTATAAGCCTTTAGCGCGTCCCTTCGGGGATGCTGCAGATGGCCGGTGCTTGCCATCTCCTGTTGGAGCCAGCCAGGAGGGAGCGGAGGCAGTGCGGGCTCAGGGACGGCAGAGGGAGGGCACGGCAGCAAGACGAGATGGGAGAGCTATGGGAGAGAAATGGCGCTTGCACGTTTTTGCAAGCTTGCTACAGTGAAAAGCAAAACCCTGTTCAGTCCAACTGACTGCCTCCTTGTAGGTAAACCTGGCAAGATTACTAACCATGCTTCGCGGCCCTCTGATAATTCTACATGCCGTCTTAAATGAGGGTGTAGCCAATGTTCAAGATAATGTCATTTTTTATAACATATTCCCTATTGTTTTCCTGTCCCTTAAAAGCAACCAAGCATCCTCTACGCTTGTGGAATTGACGCAACCCACTGAAGAAGCTTTTATCGAGTTACTCACCATGACTCCCAACCTCTTCCCTCCAAGGAGCCTGGGAGCTCAGTGCTCATCACCATACAGCTGAAGTGGAGACCGTTCTCGCTGTCTGCATTACCATACGCTCATCCACATTATAGCTCATCCGTCATCCTGCTGCCCTGTCCCCACAGTGCCTTTAAATCCTGCTGACTCACGGAGGCGTCGCCTCGTGCCTGCTTTTGGTGGGCAAGATGGGGGGAAGCTCCTGTGAAGGTGAAGGATGCTGGGGCAGGGGGAGGACCCAGCCCCAGGGAGAAGACCCCGGAGCAGCCAGGCCAAGCCCTGGGAGCAGGTCCTGCTGCCTCTCCACGGCCCGTGCAGCGAGCCCGCAGAGGACGCCACGGGGTGAGCCCATCTCAACATCTCCTACAGCTTTTGCCAACCCTGCTGCATCTCTCATCAGTCAAACCAGCAGCCGTCACTGAAGTACCAGCACACCAGCCACATAACACAGGGCAGACTGAACACCTCCACAGTGTGCGTACTGACTCCCACTATTAACTTCCCTCCACGCGAAGGAGCAACTATTCTTGCTTCCTAACGCTTGACTGGGTTTTAATCCATGACAAGGCCTTGTCCCTTCTCCCATGGCTATTTATTTCCCTTCATAATTTTGTGTGAAAGGCCTTATCAAAGGCTTTATGAAAATCAAAGTACATTATGTCTGCTGGGGATCACCTTTATCTTATTTTATTAAACTTTTTTTAAAAAAAAACACACCAAAAAAAACCCACTTGCAGCTCAAAAAGGCACAATTTTCTTTTCCAGAAGCCATACTGGATTGACCCTGTCATGTTATACTTACCCGAATGTTGTACTAGTCTGTCTTTAATTAGCTTCACAATCAGTTTGGCTGGAGCTGAAAGAGCGCTCATAGATCTGTAATTCCCAGGATGTCTTTCGATTATTAAAAAAATAATAATAGTACTTAGCATGCCTGGAGCACTCCCTCTCTGAAGATCTCAAAGCACTCTGCACCAGGGTGAAGGCAGAGCAGGCTGGAGACAGCCCTTCACCACCTTCACCTCGCAAGCAGGGGAGGAGAAGGGAGAGCAACTTGCCCGTAAGTCCACACACCACAGCTGGATATGGAGCTGCCACCCTGTTCTTGACCCTCTCAACCGTCATCCCTCTTCTAAAATCTCTCACCGGTTCTCAGCAGTGAGGAAGGGGTGGCGTTTGCCCACCCGCATCATCTCACCTGAGCATGAAGAGATTTCAGCATTTTTTCTCCCTGAATCCGGCCCTGCTATTAGCAGCTCTGCGCTCGTTAGAGAGATGCTGTTTATAAGGATCCGTCAGACACTGCTGTCAGTATATTTCATGCATTATTTACTTCAGAGCCCTGAGACTAATGCTACCCCAGTCCCAGTGATTTACTGCATTTGAGTTTCTCAAGCTGATCCATAACTTTGGGTAATAATAACAATAACAAAATACTTTGTATGCATATATCATACCCGTCAGCAAAAACCCGCACAGAGACGAGCATACGATGCCGGAAGAGCTGCTGCTCCGAGATGCTGGAGCATCAGCCATTTGCAGGTACAGCTGCCTCCTCACACAGATGCACCCCCCATGGCCCAATTTTAGAATCCTTTGCCTTAAGACAGTGCACGTAGGCCCTTTGAAGTGAGAGTCCGTACCCAGGGGGTTTCCCCCTCAGCACTGAAAGCTCAGCGAGCCCCACAGTATATCCCCTGGCAAGGACAGCCCTGCTCGGGCAGAGGAGCCTCCTGAGCCACCCCAGCCAGCAGAAGGGGTCCCCCTGCCTTGGTGAGTTAAAAATCGCAGAGGGGTGCTCAGCGCCTGCGATGGGGACTCTGTAGCCAACCTGGCACGAGCCACAGATGCACCTCAATGGCTTTGGCTCAGCTCCTTAATTGCGTCCCCGACTTGTGGCTCCCCTCATCCTACCCCTGGCACTGCATGGCCACAGCCCCCTCACCATTCCTCTTGCTCCCCCCAGCTTTCTCCTCATTTACACCTTGCCTACTGTTTCATCTGACCCCTGGTAGTTCAGCCCGTCATTAAAAGGTGATTGATGAGCCCTAACAAAAGCCAATACTGTTGTGCAGCTAGGGATGCTCCCCATCCCCTTTTCCACACCATGCTCCTACATCCTCCTCACCCACCGAGGCAGGGAGATCTCCAAGCTGAGCCCAGTGCTTTTTAGGACTGTTTTGGTGGTTTATTTGCTTTAATTCATTTTGTTCTTCATCCTAGCATTCGTTGTCATCTTTCTCCTCAGGAGTTTTCCTTCTGCCCTGTTTGAAGTTCACCCATCCTGTGCCTGCCTTGGGGGGAGGGCACCCTTAACGAGAAGGAAACTACCCCCTTGCCCTCATCTAGGTGATGCTGCTGAGTCCTCGGCATCACACCTCTGTGCCTTGCTGCTACCACCTGCGGCACCCTACCTGCTCCCCGATGTCCCCCCGACACAGCTGAAGCCTCGAGAAGGGGAGTGCTGCATCCTGGCAAGCTCTTAACATGCCACAGGCTGTCTAATAATAATGTGAATAAAACCCATTGAGAGATGTCCACTCGCCCAGGAAAGGCTCCTGCGTGGGGGCCAAGTCTACCACTGCGCTGACACAAAATCACTGCGATCAATGAGAACATCAACTAAGTGCTGCAAAGGACGCTCTTCTCCCTTGCCTTTCGCATTTCAACCCTGCAAACCCAGCTTGTTTCTAGGAGCAGAGCTAACCCTTCCTGGTGGTTTGACAGCTTCGGCCAGATGTGAGCCGGGGCCACGTGCCTTGGCGCTGCTGGGGTAGGATAGATGGAGGGCTGCGGAGCTGCACAGCTGCCTTTGAGAGGCACCAGCACTGAAGCAGGGGGGGGATGCTTGGCCTGATGCCACCCAGGGTGTGGGCACCACACACATTCGATGGTAGGGGCTCTAAGAGCCCACAGAGGACCTGGTGAGCCAGAGCAGAATGCATGCACGCCCTGTGCCTCGCCAATGCACTGGCTTGTGGCAGCCCAGCCCCGGCTCTTCTCCGCCACAGGGGACACCCCAGGAGTCCCACCTGCAGAGTAAGTGCTGCTGAACAGAGCTCTAAATCAGGAGTTACGTCTTCCCGCAGAGGCACCAAAACAAGCTGCTCAAAAAAGCCGTCATTTACGGTGCCGATAAATCGCCTCTCCAAATCACGCCCAGATGTGCACTTCAGGACCCAGTCACCTTGCCTTTTTATTCTCGCCTGCAAAGTGCTCTGCCTTCCTACAGCACTCCCTGCCTAATAAATCACACCAAAATACATTAAAAGCACCCATTATTGTTATTAATTGCTATTATTCCATTAGCAGATTTTACTACTTCCTTAATCTCTCTAACAGCTGAAACCCCGTGCTCACCGAAGAGGGGGCCAGCAGGTTGAGATGGGGGGCTCCTCGGGACAGCACCCTGCCTTCAGGGCAGCTCTCTGCCGTGCATCACGCCCTGCTCTAACACACAGAGCCTCTCCACAGAGCAGAGTTAATGGTGGCTGACAAACCTCCAGCCCCGACATTTCCCTCACACAAGTACTTGGGGCTGGTGCTCTCTGGGTCCAAAAAGCCAAGGGAAGGGAGGGGAAGCAAGTTCCCCAGCTTATCTGCAGGCTAGGTAATATCATAGCACAGCAGGCTGGGCAGCCCAGGGCATGTTTATCATGTTGTCCTAATACTCAGCAAACATACTTCTACTCTCAGCACAGAAACTGCCTAAAATGTCAACTCAAGCAGACCAAAACATCCCTCGTTCTCAATTTTTTTTCCCTACCCTTTCTCTGCCATGTCTATTTAACTTATATCCTCTTCAAGGCAGAAGGAGTCTCATGTCATTTTCGTATCTCAGAGGCTGCTGTCCTGGTTTCATCTGGGATAGATTAATTTTCTTCTTAGTAGCTGGTACAGTGCTGTGGTTTGGATTTAGTAGAATAAAAATGTTGATAACACACTGATG
>JAVJGJ010000057.1:5586822-5597786 GCA_035590215.1 Microhierax caerulescens | reverse complement strand
AACTAGCCAAAGGGATATTCCGTACCAATGGACATCATGCTCAGGATATAAACTGGGGGAGCTGGCTGGGGGCCACATTCCCCGGCTCGGGGAATGGCTGGGCATCGGTCAGCAGGTGCTGAGCAATTGCACTGTGCATCGCTTGGTTGGTTTTTTTTTCTTGGGTTTAAATCCTCCCTCTTTCTCTCTGCTTTTCATTACGATTGTTGTTGTTACTATTATTTTATTTTATTTCAATTATCAAATTGTTCTTATCTTAACCCACGAGTGTTACCTTTTTCCCCGATTCTCCTCCCCATCCCACCGGTGGGAGGTAGAGGGGGAGTGAGCGGCTGCGTGGCCCTTAGTTAAGTACCAGCTGGGGTTAAACCATGACACTGGGGAGGGTCTCTGGCTTTCCACAATGTAAATCACAGTAGCAGAAGCATTGTGAAGTTCTCTGCTTCCTCTGCACACTTGAGCAAAAAGAGGGGTGCACCTGATGATCAGAAACGTGGATGACTGGACAGGAGACACCTTCATCTACTTCAGGAATGAAACCAAAATCAGGGGAGCGGCTGACTCACCAGAGGGCAGGGCTGCCATTCAAAGGCCCTCGAGGACCTGGAGAAATTGGATGACAGGAACCTTGTGAAGTTCAACAAGGATAAGTGCAAAGTTTTCCACCCGTTGAGATGACCCCCACGCAACGCTACGGGATGAGGACTACATGGCTGAGGAGTAGGTCTGAAGAAGACCAGAGACTCCTGGTGTGCAAAAGCTGAAAATCAGTCTACCAGCATGACCTTGGAGTGAGGAGGGCCAAATGCGTAGCTGGCTGCAATGATGAGAGTGTAGCCAGCAGGCCAAAGCAAATTATTATTCCCCTCTACTCAGCAGTTCTGAGGCTGTATTTGGAGCAATTTTGGGCTCCCAGATTGTTTGGTTAGACATAAAAGAAAAATATTTTCATAATGAGGGTGCATCAGCATTGGAACAGGTGCCAAGACAGGTTGAAGAATCACTGTCCTGGGAGATTTCCAAAATTCAGCTGCGCAAGGTCCTGAGCAACCTGATGCAATGTCGAAGCGAGCCCTCCTTTGAGGGGGGAGTTGAGTGAGAGACCCCCCAACACTCCTTTCCCACTGAAACTACTCCGTGATTTCAAGGAGGATGTTGTAGTTCTTTCTTCTGGGACAACTATGGTTTGAAAGCTGAAATCGTAAGCATGTGATGGGAGATTTGCCCCACACCAGCGCCCAAAAGCCTCTCGGCAGAGCCCCGCCATCTGCCAGCACCGAGGGTGCAGGGGCCAACACGCAGCCCGAGCACAGCTGGCTCCTTCCACCCCGCTGCTTGCCTTCTACACCACGCCATGTCACCAAGGAAGCTGTTGGGAACGGGCTGGAAACTCCCCAGCACACGTTTACGCAAACAAAAGATTTCTGCGCACCTCTGAAGGTACATGTTGTTCTCAAAATGTGGAGGGATCCCCCTCTAACACGCAGGGAATTTTCCTGGGAAGGAACTGGGATGGGCATATAGAAACTGTGGCAGGTGTACCCATGCCCAAGCCCAGAGAGGCAGTTGTTCCACTTAGCATGGAGACGCTGCCGCTTCTGGGTTAGATCACAGCAGCCACGTAACACATTTCAGTTCAGACAGTGAGACCCTAAAGCCACCAGAATGGGATTGACAAGTAGGTCAGGCTGCAATTAGCCACTCTGAATTTAGACCTGACTCCTGGGACAACAATCTGGGATTTAAAACAAACTCAGAGAGATATTTAATAGCTGAGAGAGGCAAGAATGTTGATTTTACATCTCCTTCAAAACACAGCTGTCCGTTATTTCTTCCTTCAAGTCATCACTCTCCTTTTATTCCCCTTCTCTTCCATTCACAAACCTGAACTCCTCCTCCCTCCTCAATTTCCTCTGTACTGTCCCCTCTTCCAGCTGATTTCCGCAAGTCGCTTCCTTACTGCTTCATCCCTTGCCAACTTTTTGGCACTACCCTCACATCTCAGCAACGCCTGCAAACAACGATGAATCTGCTTGCAGAGAGACAGATTCGGAGGACCACTTGACAGAAGCAGGGCCAGCACTTTCCCCTGGCTGCAGGAGGGACACGTGGCTGGACTCTCTAATGTGACAATTAACAGATGAAGTGTGGAGTGTTGGCCATATGTTGTAGTAATTCCTTTATACACAATGCCCTCTGCAGAACAAACAGCCACGATGGGGGCACTGATAGAAGTGCAGGCTCACGGCGGGCTTGCACGTGGGCACCCACACTTCAGTGTGAGATGGTGGAGAAGGAGGAAGGGTAAAATTGGCTCTTGGAAGTGATTTACAATCATCTCTAGTTACGTCAGACTGCAGATGCGGGTTTTTATTAAAAAAAAAATAAAAAACCAAACAACAAACCACAAGTAACTTCCAGGGAACATCCACTGATAGGGGTAGATAGGGAAGACCCTCCAAAATCCCTGAACAACCACAAAGCATGACATTTCAAGGGCTCCAGAAAGCTCCCAGGCCCATGCCCGCATTTTGGCACAAGTGCTGTGAGTGACAATTACCTCTGCTGCTACTGGCTTGTGAATGATTGGCAGGGACCCAAAATTCTCCAGAGTCACCTTCTCCAGCAATTCAACAAGCCAAGGACCGGAATGAGCACTTGATGTAGCTGGGATTTCTCTGATGACAGGAGACAAGGAGATTCTAGGCAGATTTCATGGGCTGGACCAGCTCCAGTTCTGCTTGGAAGTGAAGGGTATGAGGGTACATTGCCCGTGCTGCACAAAAGAGAAGAGTCAGCACTTCCATCCAGATGCTCAGACCCCTGGGCCAGGCAGAGAGAGGACAGCTGCTCCACTTCATACTTGGGCTTGCACAGAGAAGGAGAAAGGTAGAAAAAACGCTTGCTGAAGAACAGGCAAGGAAGGAGGGGAAGCTGTGTCATACGAAAGAGAAAAGTAGAAACGGGGTGACTAACGCACCCTAGCTTAGTTTTCTCATGTTCGAGTCTTAAGTTGCCCACGGTGGGCAGAAAGTCACTTTAACCTCTCGATACGGCACGTAAAACTACTGCTGAAAGACAAAGACCAAATAGTGTTGAAGGAGTGATGGAAATGAGATTGTTACAAAGCTGTACCAAGCTGAGGGTCGGAACTAGATGATCTTGTAACAGCTCCTCCAACCCAAACCGTTCCATAACTCTAAGCTGGGAGTCTTCTGGTGAGAGGCAAGTGAGAGCCTCCATGTCAGACGATATACTGGGATGGGGACTGAGGACCCCACAGTTGGAAAGCACCCACCACTGTGGCCCGAATGCTTCACCAAGGATTGAAAGAAGCTCACATCCTCTATGGGGAGAAGACACAGGAGTGCAAGATCTAATACAGTCCTCAGCCAGCTCTAGAAAGCATATGGAACCCACCTGAGTGGGTTTTATTTGATCAGACAGTTTTTGATGGCCTTAGGAAACTCACTATATCAAGGAAGGAAGGAGAACGGACGTGGCAGGTTCTCACAAAATCAAGAAAACAGGAATTGAAATGACTGTAGGATAACATCAAATGCTCCCCACAACTCTATAACAGAACCAACTCTGCATAAATGATCCCAGGGATAAGCTTTTCCTAACCTACTCTTAAACACCACCAGTAAAGGAAATTCCACATCCACAGGAATACCCCACTCCCCTTTCACTGCACGATCCAATATGCGAAGAGCTGATGGGCTTTGTGAGGTCTGAGGTAGGTGAGACTGCTGCAGCAGTGGCTAATTTTAGTAAGATGTTACCAAGTGCACAAGACTGGTATGAAAATGAACAGGAGAGGCTCTGCAAATAAAGATGTTTTCAAGTTTTAGAATCTTTTGTGCCTTCTGATTTTATGGGCTAGTAAGGATTCTGTAGTGAGTTGGCAAATAGCAGATAAAGTTGTTGACAACAAAGCCTTCAGCTCAAAATTAAAGCTAATTCTGTAGTTGTAAAAAAAAGAAAAAGTGTAAAATAAAAAGATGGCAGGTTAATTGTGATAACATCATTAAATTCGTACCCAGTCCTCAAAGCACATCATAGTTATTTAGAGACAAGTGATCTGGGGAATCAGAAATGCAAGCGATTGCGGCATTTCACCTCTTGGGGTCTGTTTTGCAATGAGACACAAATAAACTGAGTTTGGCAGTCAGAAATATTCTCTGACAAAATATTCTCCCACATCCCCAAGCTGATTAAAGGAACAAGCTGGAAGAGAGGGGTCAGTGGCTAGGCACACAGTTAAGCGATAGATAAGATGAGAGAAGACATCTTGAGCGTATGTAGTCAATATCCTGGAGCTAATAAAAGTTCCTTACTGCAGACAGCGCTCTCTGCACAGCTTTTCACATCAGATCTCAGCAGCCAACGCTTACCTGCGACCACTTGTTCGATTAGGTCCCACAGCGGGTAGTATGCAGAATCTCGCATCTCATTCTCCACGTGGACCCAGACATAACTCCCTACAGCTCAGAGACGGCACAGGGCAGCGAAGGGAAGACTTCTCCACCCAGTTCTTTCCACCTTTCTGGCAGCTGTCAGAGAGCAATGACAAGCTTTCTGGGGTACAGAGGAGCTGAAACCCCTGTGCTGTCTGGACAACGCACAGGATTTATCCCCCGTCAGCAGCCATATTCCTCTTGCCAGGGTACACCTTAACCAGGGCTGTCCCCAGAAAAGAATGGGAAGAGGAAAATGTTTTATGTAGTTGCAGCCTTTGACCCGCTCGTGCAGGCTGGGGATATAAGCGGCTCACCTACACTAATGCAACAACTGGCTCCTGACAATGGATTTCAACAGCATCTAGGTCCAATTAACTGGTAATGAGAACTGGCTGCCAGCACAGGAGGGACTAAATTCTTCTCTAACATCATTAAACATGTAATAGGTGATGTTTCACCAAGCATCAAGTTCACGTTTGGCCCAATGCCTGCTCCTGCCATTCAAACCGTTCCCAGCAGCAGTGGAGGGGCACAGCGTGGGGTCCACTGCTGACAACCACTACCATGAGTAGCACATTCCTCTTGTGCAACTGGACTGTATGTCTCTTCCTGGCTTCCTACCACGTGAGTGTTTTCAGCCTCGTTGAGATGATATGAAAAGGGAAGAGGGCACAGAGCCAAATGCTGTGCTTTAGCCACTTGCCCGTTGCTGGGGCTCACTCTAGCTGAGCCCTACAAAGGCACTGTGCGGCTTGGTGGAGCTCGCAGCCATAAGCTCCTCTCTTCGGCACAGCATACAGGGCTAGCACTGACACCAGGCTCAGTGGCCTGTGTCTAGAATCCCTTCCTTCCATTGTCACTAGGAGCTGGATACCCACATGGGGTCCCTAAAGAGGTCCTCAACGTGCTAGGCTCTGCACGTATGGGAAGAACGATCCCTTCCATGAGCAAATAATGAGAGGGAGGAAAAGCAGAAGGCTTGAGAGGAGCAAAATGCCATGTCCAACATGGCAAAGGAAACGCCGTCAGAGTTGAAGTGGTACTTGAAACATCTGAAGATGCCACTTCTAAAACCCCTAAAATGGGCAGGGAAAGTTGAGCATGGACGACGTGTGGGATAATGAAAGGTATGTTTTGGATATGGTCCCTGTCCACAGAATACAGTGGTGCAAAAGAGAGGTCTTTAAGATATATAACCAAGAAGACAGACCTAAACAACGCAGCCATGGACCTACCAACCAAACTACACCCAGCCTTTCCCTCTTGCCTTTCCATTGCCCTGCATGGGCCCGGGGGGACCAGCACTCCTTGCTAGGGAGCCACAAGGGATGGGCCGCAAGCATCCCTGGCAGAACACTGGGAGAACAACACAACGTAGCCAATATGCTGGCTCTGCTGCTGTGTCCCCTCTTGTTTTAAATCAATAGTTTATGACATCTGCAAGGGGAGACTGTAAATTTAATTTTGTCCCCTGCAGTGCGATTCATATCTTGTTTGCTGGTAACATAATGAATGTGTTTGCCCTCTAGACCCCCTGCCCAGTAGACCAATTTAAGGATAAAGGGAGAGAAAATAGCAAAGTACAATTAGGGAGGTCGATTAATGCTGGATTAACCAGTAGCTCAGCTAAAGATAGCTTTACAACATTTATACGTAAGGGGCAAGGGAGAGAGGGAGACAACAAGCCTGCAGAAAGGAATAGAGAATCAGATCATTTTTCTTAGCAACAAAAACCTTACAGATGACTTGAAGGTGCGCATTGCTTGCTAAACAACTGATAGAGCCTCCCACCATAAAGCCACAAGACTGCAGATGCCTTGCCCTACTTGATGTTTATCAGGGGCGATCTACAATATGAACTTGAACTGCCCCAAAGGCTGGAGATACACAAGTTATACCTCCTGAAACTCACAGGCTTAATTGCTCCTGCAAAAGCTACTTAAGACTGTCATCACAGTAGTTAGAAGTGAGCATGAGCTTGGAATTGCTAAGGAAACCTTGCTAAATATGCAAATGGGAACCAAACGGTGAGAGCAGAAAATGTGACAGCACGCTGAAGCTAAGAGAGAGGGAAGACCGAGGAGCAATGGAGATGACCCAGCAGATGGGAGCCCAGGGAGAGGGTTTCTTGCAGCATCGTGCTCACTGCAACCCAGCTGGAGCAGTGGATGAAGAAACCAGCTCTGACTGTGAGCTTCCTTGCTGTACACCAGAAAGCAAGACTCGATACGTTCTTGTGAACAAACAGACCTTGTCAAAGAAACCTGACTTCACTGCCAGTTTCTTTTTCCAGCTGGCATAACCAACTCCAAATTAGTTTGGCTAGGTAGATAAGGCAAAAAGAATAATCTTATTTTTGGCCAAAATCTAGTGCCAAACTTTGCAGATAGCTCTTAGCTTTACAACCAAACCAAACCAACAATAACAAAAAAAAAAAAAAAAACCAAAACCAAAGTGCCAGCCCACTGACCTGCAAACAGGAGATCCAAATGCCAAGGGATTTGCATCTGTAAAGGCACAGGCTAGAGCTTTCAGTTTGTGCCTCTCTTTGTGGTTACAAAGGAGTTGCTAATACAGTGTGTCTAGCGGGACTTTAGTGCTTCTGCTCTTTTGAGCTAAAACCAAGGAGTGCAAAATTGTACGGAAATTAAAAAAAAAAATTAATCAAACTTGCAGGTCTCAGGGAAGGCTTAGGTGAAGGGCTGAGGACAGCCTTGCTGTTTCTGAACTATCTGCCCCTCTCTACTTTAAAACAGCTTCTTTTCTTGCCTTAGCTACCTCTTTAAAACACTCTCCTACATTCAGCTTCAGAGGCAGCTCCCTATGGGTAGGCATTTTTAGATGGATACAGCATGATCTTTACCAGTTGCTGCAAATTGGCTCTGAGGGCACCTTTACATGTCAGTTCTGCCTATTTTCTCTACAAACAGAGAGACAGGGATGGAGAGGATGAGGGAAAAGGGCTTTACAAATAAAGCAAACAATAGGAGAGCTGAAAGCAAAGTCACAGCAGTCTCATGCATTCAGACCTCAAACTGGGGCTCCTCATCCCAGCACCATAAACAATCTCCCTGACATCAATTACGGATGCTGATCAGACACGCATGCGGGGAGCTACATTCATACACAAATTTGCACTTTGCACTGTTTGGGAGTGACCAGTTTGTGACACTCCCCCCAGATCACAGTTGACAGCTAACAAGCTGTGGGGAGGCAGCACATAATTGAGCATGGAAAAAACACGGGCATCACTTGGTTTTACTTGCATGTAAACCAGCCATGGGCAAAGAAGCTCAGCTTTTCAGCACCACCACCACCCCCCGCACCCCCTTCAATTCATCCTGATATCTTCAAATTCATCAAACCTTAAAGACATCATATACAACAGGGCAGAATGACAGAAAACCACATCCATATTTAGACCCCATAACAACATGATGTTCTAGTCACAGGTGTCTTAATCTGTGCTCTACTATGCTGCTTGAGGCAAGACTGAAGGGAAGCATTAGGGTTAGGGTCAGAGAGAAATAGAGATGGAAAAATCTTACAGGCACATAGGGTTTGTAACAGCAAAACATCTCTACAGAGAAACTGCTTGGTTTCAGCTCACTGGAAATGTTGTGCATCATATTAGACAGCAGATGAAATCTCTGTCTCCGAGACCAGAGCAACCATTCCTGTCCAAGATGATGCTACAGTAAAGCTCGGAGGAATGATACGGTTGTAGCCTGTGCAGGGGTACTGCTGGGATCAGGGACAACAACAATGAAGTAAAGGCCCCAAATTCTGCCTTCAGTAACAACGCAGAGTCAGGGCACACATCAGTACTGAAACAAGGACAGAGCGCTAACGGTTGTCTGTGTAAGGCAATTTCATAGTGTGATGCCACTGCTGCCCTTGCACCCCACGCTGGTGCTCCCAACCCCTCCTCCACACAAGGAGCTACGCAACCACATGTCTGGAGCCCTGGCACCTTGTTGTGAACGTTGCCCGAGCCAGCAGCTTCTGCTCTGTTCCTGAAGTTATGGGTTCAGTTTAAGGAAAATAGTGTGGAAAGGATTCAGAGGGAGCAAGACTTTTCTCTCCTGCATGTATTACTAGGTAGAAAAAGCAAACTTTTTTTTTTCTCCACTGCCCTCCATCTGTCTGTCCACTTCTTTGTCCCTCACGCACCCACCTTCCCCTGTCCTTACACTGCAATTACGTTTCGTAGAGTTTTGTCCTTCCAGGACAATCCGTTTCCTGCCCCTTTCGAGAACGAGCCTAACACACTGATTAAACACTTCTTGGTCTTCACAGTCCCATACTTTCCAGCACTGACAGTTTAATTTCCAGAGTCCAAGTTTTTCAGATTCAAAAAATGCCAGATTGTGCATTGTCATGGCTAAAATCAAATTGTTCCCATTTATTTCCCAGAGTTGGACAGCTGTCTGAAGACTTTTTTTTTCTTTTTTTTATTAAGACCCAAAAGATTATCTCCTAGTATCTGAGGTTGCAGTTTGTAACTACACTTCACAACAACAGATACTCCGGAATTAGCCATTTAGAAAAAAAAAAAAATATTAATGTTAAGATTGGTATCTGGGTGGCTTTTTTTTTTTTTTTTTCTGTTAGGAAGTATTCAAAATTACTTCCAAACATATCCACCTGTGTACGATGGATACACAGACACTTCTTCTGCAGAATGTGACCATCAGCCAATCAGCGCATAATTACCAACATAATTACCAACTGTGATTCAAGTTGAGAACCAAAAGCACCAAAGAGAAGACACAAAGAAAATATAAGCAAGAGACAAACATTACTGACATCATCATCATCATCCTTTTTGGAAGCTTTCTGAGATCTGGCCACAACTGCAGTTGGCAAGGGCTTCTATTTTGGGGGATAATATTGTATCTGCTAGCATTAGGTGAAGAAAACACTAGAAGAAATTTGTTAGCAGTTACAAAAATAAATGAGCTCGCGTTGAATAGCTGTGATTCATGTTCCCCAACACTTGTTACCTGTGAGGATTTGACAACTTCCTGGGTGTCAGTGAAAATTTGTGAACTGCCAAGGTTTTATGCTTTGTAACATGAAGGCTGCTTCATACCAGACAGCAAGCTATTTGTTATTCATAGGACTGGCCCCCCAAAAATTAAAATCAATTAATTCCAGTGCATGCTAAATTTTGAAGTTCTGGAATTTGTTCCCATGTTTTATTACAGTCGTCTAAACATCCTCTTTTTTTGCAAGAAAGAGCCACTCCTGAGCAGATACCAGCCTTATCATTAAGTTGATTGGTACATGCAAGATACAGGCACAAGTCTTTGCCTGATTTCCATACAAGGGTTTGGCCAGAGTTTTCCACACCTCAAACAAGATTCCCACCCATAAGTTACTGGCCATTTTGACCATGTCTCTCTCGCCTTTTGACCAGAAATTTAAATACTGAGGCTGAAAAGCTGAAGATCACTGCATGCACAAACACACGTTGCTGTAAAATGTTTCCATTTTGACATATCAGTGTTTCAGATGGAAAAAAAAACCCATCCCAACAACTTAATTTGAAAAAAATATCTGATCAATATTTTAGTTACCCAGTTGAGAAAGACAGCAATTAGTATGATATTCAGTTAACCAATAAAAGAGTGCAAATACTGAGCAAGTAATGATTCACTGAAGCAAACATTTTGTAAAGAACAGCTGGAGGCCTAAAAATTACTCTTTTTAGTGAGCACTTACCAAGCCCTGAAACACTGGAAGAAAATCTGAAGCTGCTTACAAACAAATTGCTTCTCACACAGTGACAATGCTCTGACAGTCCTCTGCTTTTCTCATATCCTTCTTCTTCCCACCATCATCACCTCTGAGTGAGAACCGGGTATCAGGTGCTGCACGCTGTAACAACAGCGGAACCTGGCCCTGACAAATTAGATTGGTAACTAATATTTCAGGCTTCTTTAACACTGGGCTAGAGGGTCAGTGGTGACTTGTAAGGACACAGTGACCGTACTGAATCCATCCGTGCATCACCCTGACTCTGGGGATCCAGCCTCACCAAGTAGCATCACTCCCACTGGAGCCTACACGACAAATGTCCCCAGTCTTTGAAGAGAAAGAGCCAAAGCGGTGTATGCTAAAATGGAGCTGCCAGTGAGCCTGCGGGCACGGGCCAAGGGATTTTTTCACCCTGCTGAGAGAAGACTGTTACCCCAGGCCCTGCTTGCAAGTTCTCATTTTTGGAGCACGTACTGGAAGATCACACCTCATGCCATAATCCCCACCCCAAACAAGACATTACTGCGTCTATCAAACATCAAGTAGGGTTCGTAGCACTTTGCACCTGATGCTCGTGGATCACGTTGGAAAGGTGAAATGCTCTCTCTGCATGAAGAGGCCACCCCAGGGTGCCGAAGCAAAGAGACGGTGCCGACCACCCTACTGCCTGCACGCACCCGGAGTAGGCATTTGCTTTCTTCCCAGCTGAAGGGACTGAGGTCACTTGTTACTTAAGGC
>JAVJGJ010000057.1:5553646-5578731 GCA_035590215.1 Microhierax caerulescens | reverse complement strand
CCCCCCCCCCCCCCCCCCCCCCCCCCACAAAAACAAAAAAAAAAAAGCAAAAAAAAAAAAAAGGCATTGATGACATCCACGTTAATGTGAACAAGGATCAAAGATCCATTTGCTTCCCAGGGGGCCATGGAGACAAAGGCTGACATAGCACAGAACAGAAAAGCTGTTGTACAGGTTAAACAAACCGCCTGTGTAGCCTTGTGTCTTGCCTCCCACATCGACCACAAGCGGATGCCAAGGGAAGCCTAGAAGGGGAACCATGCATGACACTTTCCTTGAGTGTTCCCTCACCTGCCAGCCACTTTCAAGCTCAATGAGCTTTAGATGCATTTAGTTGTAGCTAGATCACATTGCCTGTCCCAGGGATTTTGGTGGGCACGCTCCAGACAGACAGCGGTGTAAACACAGTCTCCTCCTGCTTGCAGGGGGGTGTCAAGTGCTCAATAATTTCGGGCAATTGTGATAAACCACAGTTTCCTAAAGTTGTAGGTCAAGGTTTGTTCTCAACTTGCTTTGTGCTGAGGTTTAATACGAAGGGCCCTTCTCACCTTACAGCCCTTCTCTCGTGGTTTCAGTACCATCTTCTGTACTGAAGATGTCTCTTGCAGCGTAACTGACCTCCCTGCCACTCCAGCCATTTCCAATACACAGGGCTTTGTAAAACATCTTGCACAGGACATACCTCTGTACGTGCACGTTATCCCTATTGCAGCTCTCCAGCCCCTGTGAGTTCCCTGAAAGCACTACCAACAACACACTAAAAAGGCAGAGGACAAACTTTGCAGGCTTTGCTCCCCTGCTCCCCTCGGCTCCTTGATTTCCCGTCACTTCGCAAGCTGTGGCAGCCATAAGCTGCGGGTTCAGCTGTGGGACTTGGGGCACAGGGTGAAGGAGAAGAAATCTGTCCTGGGCTGCAGCACAACATCCTAATCATTCTCTGATCTTTGGAAGTCAGAGGGGCCATTGGGCTGCTCCTTGGACCTTGCCAGGAAAACAGTGATACTTGGGAGCATTCCTTATACTGCTGTCTCCCAAAGCTGTTTGCTGGACTAAGTTCTGGTGTACACCAGGAGTGCATACTACGCCCAAATTCACCTTTGTGAGTGCCCAGGCACTGTGGAAGTTACAAAAGGACTGGACTGAGTTTCCCTGTCCTCTGAGACAGAAAAGGTCCCACCCTTTCACTAGGTTCCCCTGTCACATCACATCCACTGACTTGTCTTCAGTTGTGAAAAGAGAACTCTCTCCCTCCTCTTGGAGACCTGCTCCACCACCAGGACTTAGGCCAATCTCATCACCAGGGCACTTCAGCATATCTTCTTTCTGTAATGACGCTTCATGTCTTCCAATTATACAGCCTGCCCATCCCCCCGCCCTGTAAAAAACTCCTGTCCTTCATGGTGTTTACCCTTTGAATGCTTAAAGTCCATGGTGGGAAGCACAGCACCCAGAGAAGGTCTGCCAGGCATACAGAAAATGGAAAATGTTTTGCAGGAGAGTACAAAATGCAACTTTTGTGAGATAAATATATTAATACGGGAGGGGGAATACCTAGCAAACCAGCAGAAAGAACAAGAACAAAAAAGCCTTCAGGGACTGCCACTGGAGTCACTTCTTCCCTGCACGCTTGTCTAATCTCTGCTGATGCTAGTTCAAAATACACAGAAGGCACAATTCTCAATGGTGCCGAGCAGACCCTGAGAGCATCCTTTGCTCCCAAGGAACACGAAAGGTACTCAGCTCTTAATAGAAATTGCTTGTAATGACGGAGCCTCTGAAGTACACAAGCTGCTCTGATGGGAGGCAAAGCCATTTTCTTGCTGAGTTTGAAAGTAAAAGCTCTGCCTGTTTGGCAGCTGCCATTCAAGTCACGATCAGATCTGGCCTTTCACAAAAATGCAAGCTCATTAAAACATCCCGCAGAGCGTCCGGAGCTTCTCTGAGGAGGGAGGGAGGGAGGGGAATGTGGTGCAGCCCTCAGCTTAGCAGGATGAAAAGAGCAATCGCAGTCAAAACCAGGGCTTAGTAAGCTGGTTAAACGGCAAATCAATGTGGAATAGCCACTAAGTGTGGCCGCAGGGAGCAGTTAAAGGCAAGCGAAGGGAAGGGATGAAGGGGACCAAGGCTAGACAGCGGCCGTGAAATATTTCCTCTAGCTGTCCTAAATGAAAGCAGAAATGGGCATTTACCTTTAGTTGTTCTGAAGGGGGTTTTTTTTCTTCCATTTTGTTTGTTTTTCCTGTCTCCACAAACACAGCTTGGCTGCTGAACTCCACAGCAGATAAATGATGTAGAGCTGGCGGGAACTTTTGGCCTTATTTAAACAAAAGCTAGATAGAGTTATCTGGATCGATTGAGCCAATGCTTCCTTGAGCACTAATTCAGGCCAAACAACTGCCACTGAGAATAAGCTCAGCTGACCTCACTGGGAAGTGACCAGGCGAGATGGAGACGTAAAGAGCAGCTTTGGACAAGGGTGCTGACAGGGACAGCTTTGCTTCCACGTGAATGCGACTTTATATGAGCAAAGAGCGGTCTCAGCCCGGCAGAATTCTCTTATTACAGTCCTGCCTAGCAACTTCGCTTAAGATCAGCCCTGCCAGCTTGGAACAAGGCCCTGCCTAATCGTTTTTTGGGGTTTTTTTTTGGTTTGTTTGGTTTTTTTTTTCTGAAAACAGGTGGTGAAGTATGCTGAGGGTAAAGGGGTTATCCATCCCTCTCACCTGGCAGCAATCTGCTCGGAGCAGGTCTGCCGTCATTTTAGCTCATACAACTTGGGAAAGGGTTTAAGCTGAACCGAATCCTCCCATGCACTCCCGTACATCGCTGTATGAGACCGCTCTGCTACACAGCCAGCTCGCCCAGTTACCTCCCTCGGGTACGGCCTGTCCGTGTGCCCCTGTGAGCTGGGGAATGCACCCCATTAAGCCACACACTTTCTTAACTCCCTTTCCGTCCTTAGTGCCACTTGGGACTTGGCTTGCCACTTCTGCTGACTATTTAGAGCGCTGGAGCCTGAGTCAGCGCCTCTGATTCATCGTTTTACGCCAGTGTGACTTTCTGGGTGTAACGGAGCAGCGGTGAATCAGGCCCTCTGCATCTCAGCTGGGAACGGCTCAGTGACCCCCCATCCTCCACTCCTTTCCCTCCCAGGGCCTGTAGCAAACGTAGAAAACGCTGAGCTTGTGTCAAAAGCTCAGGAAGATCAAAGCAGGGGTGACCAACCACATCCCCAGGAAAGAAAGCAAAACTTGTGAAAAAACACAGGGTGAAGCTTATTTCAAATGATGCCATTTTGCAGAATCCTACATCTGTACCGCAGGGTCCGATCCTTAGCGTAATTACTGGTTCAAAACAAATTTTACATCTTACCAACAACTTTTAAGGCACTATGACACCTGCTAAACAGAAGGGAAGCACAGAAGCACCACCAGCATGAATCTCAAGAGGTCAGCCCAGCTCCCCAGTGCCTTGGGTGCCAAGACAATGGAGATCCACAGCCTCAGTTCAGCCCCTCTTTGACTGTGATATAAAAACCACTGCCAAGGCAAAACAGTCCCACAGCATAACCCTCTTTCACAGACCCACTGCCAGTCTAAATGAAGCAAGATTGGCAAGCCCTTTTTTAGAACAAGAGGACTTTCAGCTGTGGACACGGTGGGAAGAACTTACACAAGATGCTGGCAAAGCCACGGTGTCAAAAAACCTCTCGACAGAGAGCAGCTCCAAACTTTTGTCTCCCTGGGCACCGACAGCAGCATTGCCACTCCTCATCCCCACGCACCAGCGTTGCAAAGCTGTGGAAGTGCAGTCGCTGGGTCAGTGGCAAAAGCCCTTGCTCCCAGGAAAAGCATGGTGCTGAGCTCCATCCTGCAACATCTGTTTAAGATGCAAATTCATCACAGGGCTGTGGCAGCCCCTTCCTCCGCGTCCCTTGAGCTGAGGGGGGCAAGCAAGCAGCCCCTCTGCCCCACGACCCCAACGGTGTTATGGGACAAGTAAGAAGGAGGGATGCGTGGGGAGGGAAGGGTGGCTTGGTCCCAAAGCTGGGGAGAGCGTGTGCAGCTGTCCATCTCTTTGCTTTTGTTTTTAGGTAAATATGCAACCTAAAGCTTGTCTGAAAAGTAGTCTGTGTTCCTTCTGCCTTGTCAAACTCTTCAAGGGAAACATTATCGCCTTAATTGCTTAATTCCAATTTGCATAATACGGCGCTCTGACAACTGCAAAAACAGGGATGCAAAAGGAAGATTAACAGCGACATATGCACACTGCCAGCAAAGCTGAAGACCAGTGCCGGGATGAGCAGCCCCGCAGGCTCACCCACTCCCACTCCCACCTCCCCACTCCCACTCCCTCCTGGGGAGCCTTTCCCACCCCTGCAGCCCCCAGGCACCTGCACGCACAGGGTTTTCGCTGCCCTCTGGTGGGGTTTCCAACCATAGTTCTCCACCCAGGAGACTTTTTATCCAGGGACTGTCTGGAACGGAACCTTTCAGAGGATCCTGGTTGGACGAGCTGTCCCTCAAAAGCCGAGAAAACAATATGCTGCATGCCCTGGGCACGGAGACCTGCCCTTTGCCTTGCCCTGCAACCGATCGAGGGCAGAACAGGGCAAAAATCTAAGCCTGGACAAAACAATTCCCCTTTGGTCTTATATTCTACAGATCTGTCCTGATATTTTAAAGATTTGATTCATTTTTTACTTCACATGTCAGTGCCTTTCTGAATCCATGTGTGAATATTAGATGCCGGACTTCCTAGGTACTCTTGGAAAGTCTGTTCTCCCAGTGCTTCTGTCTTGACTGGGAGCACATATAGGGATTCTCTTGGCAGTGCAACCTGTTTCAGAAGACCCCCAGCACCATAAGGTTCCCACAGTTACAACCACAGGACACCTCCCCTTCTGAAACTCACCCCCACTTCTGAAATAAATAAAAAAAAATACTTCACTTGCAGAAGGCAATGAAACCATTTTGCTACTTCAAAAAGCCAAAAGCCCTGAAGACTTCCAAACCCAACTGTGGCAAACACGCAGCAGGCCAGCAGGGAGGTCCGAATTTTCAGCATCGATCCTGGCCGCTTCTTATTTCACCTACAACACCTTCACACCTTGTTCCAAAACGCAGCGCAATCTTACCGAAGGTCTGTGCAGATCACAAGCTGTGTTTTGCGGTTTTATTATTCCCTCTCTTCCCCCAAACAGCAGGCCCAGTTAAAGCTGAAGATTTATGTCGAAGTTAACAGCAATGGCACTGATTTCATGGAAAGGAAATGTAGGATTGATACCTCTGTGGATACAAACGGAATAAAAACCAGAAGCTGGAGTTCAGTGGTGGGTGTGCAAGCCTGTACCGGAGGCTGAATTTCATAGCACTTCGGTTCAGCCTGCTACTGGATTTGGCACCACTCAAGCCACTTTGACTGGTAGGGGATAACCCTCAAGTGTGGGCACAGCGATGCTCCTACAAAGGTATTTCTCCTACAGAGGTATTTGGCGCTTATCCCTTATATATTTATATAGTTGTCGTGGTACAAAAGTAGAGGCAGACAAGCCCTTGGGATACAAACATCCATGAATTTCTGATCTGAATTTGCAGCCTGTGCCTGTCTATACATAATTGAGACACTAACTGAGATTGTAACAATACAGAATGAAACTAAGAAAGGGAACATGTTCCTGGAGGCAGGATTTTGCTGCTGCTTGACACAGTTGGTTGAAAAGCTATGTAACAGCCAGAGGCTATTCCTGGTCTGGGGCACCTGGGAAAAATGAGCCATGTATCCTGTCTGATAAATTGGGCTCAAAGTTAGGGAAACATCTCTAGCAAGACTCAGCAGTGGTGCGACCTCTCAACTGAAATAAAACAACCAGCACACAGGCAGAAGTAAGAAAAATCGGAAGCCTGCTGGCTTTGCTGTTTGTAATGAGAAGCTACACTGGTTTAGTTGGAGTACAGAGGAATTTGCAGTAGCAAAACAGAAGATGCTTGTGGAAGAGGTGCAAACAGTGCTCATTTAGCAGCTGGGTATGAAAAATCAATGCACGGAGATGTGAACCAAGCAGATAAGTCAAGATATACAGAGCAGGTAAGTAGAGGAGTTTTAACAACAGCCAGTCTCAGAGGAAGGGAGAGGATCAGCAGACACTTGAGAATGAGCAGAAACAAATGGGAGGGAGATAATGAAAAGACCAAGCAGATAAATGTGAATGTCAAATGGCAGCAATCACTCTGTATCACAGCAAGGAGACTTCTTTTCTCTCTTTTACTCTAAAAGGCATGGGAAATAGAGGGAAAATTGGACCTTTCATATCCATGGGCAGAAGGGGAGAGCTACCCTCGGTGGGTTATAAAAGCTGCAGCATCAATCCCTGCCATGCCAGAGTAGGAAAGAGTCACTGGTCTTTGCCGCTAAGCCCCTTGAAGGAGAGATCCTTGAGGAATCAGACAGTGTGCAGACGAGCCAGGATAGGGAACTTGGGGGGGATGGCTAGTTAGGATGGAAGCTTTTCCAGTTGCCGTTCAAACTGCCCATAAGCTGAAAAGCTCAACAGCTGCCTCCACCACCCTCCACCCCTCTTCCAGCCAAGGACCAGAAGTGCAGCCACAGCACCGAGACGGTGCTTCCCGTGGACGCTGCAACGTGCGTGCTAGCAGGCAAAGCAAGAAAAGGAGGGCTTGGGTTTTGCTTCAGCTTGGACAGACGGCTCCCCGGTCCCTGCAGCAGGCAGCAATGGCCCTGAGAAAGCGCTGCTAGGAACATGCCTTCCAGCGACTGCAGTGGGCCAGGCCTGCAGCTCGTATAACGTCACCGGATTAAAAATGAAATTCATGTGGTCTCCCAGGGGCTCCGAGTAATGAAGAGGCTTTGGCAGACTGGAACCAAGGGAGGGCACAAGTGGGGATGTGGTCTTTCAAAGGCTGTGTTTAATTAGAAAAACACGCTGCCAAGAAATGATTCCCATGTTGGAATGAGAGCAGAATGGAGAAGATGCACTGGAAAAACACTGCTCTGAAATGAGTCCCCAGAACAGACACGTTCTCGCCCCTTGTGTACAAAACTATTGCTGGTCCTGCTGCTGTTGTAGCGTGTCTGTGGGTAAGATGGGGTTTACGCTTGAAGGACCTATGCTCAGTCTAAGGGAGCTCTGTTATTTTAGGAAGCTGCTAGAACACCCTGTGAACATCCAGGGGTCAAAGACAAGCGGGCCCCAGCCAGATCACTGCAGTCCAGGCGTGCCTCTAAGGCTGAGGAACTTCAACCCCCTCCCCAAAATTTGCTTCTGCCACCCTGGCATCTTTAATAAGCTGAAGCACAACTTCACAGCCCAACAGCCTCTCCTCCTCACTCACACAGACATGTATACCTATGGCTTTGATCAAGCTCAGAACTGATGATTGCAGATCCTGCATAAAGCATGAGCCCAAGTTACTTATTCCTCTCTCTCCTCCCCACCCTCAAGTACCATCCTCTCCTGGGGTATGGCAGATCTCCTGACACAAACCAGGCTGGGATGAAGCGGATGGCTCTCCTCCACTACTCTATCCTTCCTGGCCTGTTTTGGGTTGTTGTTTTTCTGGTTGTTTTTTTTTTTTTAGTGTGTTGGGTTTTCTTTTTGTCTGTTTTGGGTTTGTGTTTTTTTTGTTGTTGTTGTTTGGTTTGGTTTTTTTTTCCCCAGCTCTCATCTGCAAGGTGCCCTCTCCAGATTGCTCTTCAAAGTAAAATGCTTTCCTCCCTGCCTCTCTCCTGATGCAAAGCCGTTACAGACCTCGCATGCAATGCCTGCTTGGCTGTAACTCACAGTGAAAAATGCCCCATCTCCAGCAAGAGTCTCCCTGAGCCTTTTACCTATCTCAATATGCTGCGTCTCCACCTACCCCCCTCCCTGCTTTCATTTTCAATTGCATGTAATCAGTTTTCAGCTCTTTAACCTTATTCTGAGTGCTCTCTTTTTTAACAATTTGCTATTCCACCCTAAAGCACTCGAAGGGAAAGAAACACACACATTTTAATTAAATTTCTCTCCGTTTTTTCCCTTTCATTTGCATATTTATTTTTATTTTTTCCCCCATATCCATCCCTGGGGAAGATAAATAAATAAATAATTGCAAAAGGGAGAAGGACATGGAACAGAAGTGGGAAGGTGACTGGGATGCAGATCATAGGCACGAGATGGAGGTGGAGGGGAGGACAGTGAAGCAGAGAGAGGGGAGGGACAATCTAGCAACTAAGCTGAAAGTAAGGCCAGGTATGGCAGAAATCCAAGGGTGCTCATGAGAACACTTATAGGAGAGGAAGGAACAGGTAGAGAAGAAAGATCCATTTTGAAATGCTGAGAGTAGTATATTGATGTGATATGAACCAAGTCTTCAGACTCTAATCTCTAACCCATATTCCTGAGCGCTTTCTCCTCCTCCATTGGATCTGCAAGCTGCACACCCAGTGGTGTGCACTTCGGGTTGCTGGCCAGAAGCCATGCTAGTAGGTTCCTGGACTACAGGATGACACAGCAATGCCCCACGTTTTGGAAACAACAAAAGAAAAATATAAATCATCCCGAAGTCTAACGCAAGTGACAAAAAACGGATGTTTCAGAGTGGGCAGAACTAAGAGACAAAATTAAAGTGCAATACCAGAAATGATTAAGGCAGTACAAATGAAGACTTGATCATTAACAAAAAAAAAAAAAAAGAAAAAAAAAAAGAAAAAATAATAGGGCACTCCATGCCCCTGGCATGATATTTTCTTCCTTTCCTTTTTTCTCTCTTTCTTCTTTTTTTTTTTTTTTTTTTTTTTTTTTTCCTGGTAGTGTGACTAAACCCAAGCAATTTGGCATTTAACTGCACTTATTCCTATTTCCTTTTTGTTTCCTGGATTTGAATTTAATTGTAGTTTGGGAATATGGTATGACCTCCTGTGACATCTACTAGTAAGCGATGTCTTCTTGTAGCAGTCTTCCTGCTGGTTCTACAGGTTCTCATTTCATACCCGCTATTTACCCGCTGGTTGCTTCTTCCCCCAGAAGCTACGGTGGCACTCTAGTGAGGCTGAGGGAATAAAAAAATTCCTCTGTGGAGGTCTGCAAGTCCAGTATGGGACCTGCCAACATGGAATCCCTTCGCAATAACTTGGAGATCTGTTACACCCCCATTTTGCACACAGTTGGTTACCTGAGGACAGCATCATCATCGTTTCTCTGCAAAAGACATGCTGGGGCATTCAGGGTTCTCTGGTTCTCTTCTCCCAACTAATGACGAGTCTTTTCTGCAGTCTCTACCCCCTACTGATTACCTCCTTAACTGACTCTGCCCGGGGCTGCCTACTCTTGGTATGTAAAGAATTTATTATTATTGGTTGCATTATCTTTGGCTGTTTGTTCTTCAAATTTTTTCTTAATCTCTATTTTACATCTCAGTGCTGCATTTTATGTTCCATCCTATTAGCATCACTTGGACGGAATATCCACTTTTTAAAGGATTCTTTCTCTGACTTGAATAAAGCCACATAACTTGGCATTTAAGTGCACCAGTCTCTCTTACCTTTTTGCTTCCAGGTTTTTATTTTGATTTTCATTTGGGGGTATGGTGCTACCTCCTGTGACTCTAATAAGGGATTTTTTTAAAGCACTTTCCCTGCTGCTTCTTTCGGTTTTAATTTCATAACTTTTTCCCTCCGGGTTGATTCTGACTAAGGTTTTTTGGTTTTGTTTTTGTTTTTTTTTTCCTCTTAACTCCTTTTTTGATGTTCTATGCCACAGAATTTCTGGTTGGGGTAAGAAAATGATAGATCACTTTATTAGCATCATTTCCTCTCCTTATAACTGCCCTTTCACAGCCAGGCTCTGAGCGTAGACTACTGAAAGCAAGGCCTTACGAAGATGTCTCTTCCCATCCTTTCAGAGCGGGGTAGAACAAAACTTCTTTTCCAACTTGCCATGGTAGGAACAGACAAGGTTTTAGCCAGAAACAGGCCAGAGCAAAGCGTGGCTCAGGAAGCCCATCTGAGAACGTCAGTCTGAGGCTGAGCCCCCCCGCTGCTCCGCAGCACTGGCTGGTTTATCCCAGCATAATGGAGATAACAGAGTAGTAACAGAAGCAATCCCCCCTACCCACTGCATCCCCACCACCCCCCACCACCACCACCCGGCCCCATCCAACTGCAGGGCTGCCTTTCCTGTACCATCCTTCTCTTCCTCCAAAGGTTCCCCATTGCCCGGTGAAGGCAAAGCCCCCTTCACATTGCAAGTCCCAGTGCAACACGGGCACATCCAAGCTTTCCCCTCCCCTCCTCTCAACTGATTCTGCACCCTCCTCTTGGACCACTCAGAAGAAAATAAAAGGTATCAGGCCAGATGCCTCCTAAGATGGACAGCCAACAGCTCTTCTGCCATTCACACCTCACTCTCTAAGCCTGCTTGGTTCCCTCCACACTTGTTTTCTGAGCCACAATCCTTGTGTCTGCACACATTCAACAGAGGCACAGCTACTGCTTCTCCTGCCTGCCTTCCTCTGTCAGCAAGGGCTCCTTGACAGGGTGGGGCTTGTACAAAAACCTCAGGAGCATTTTTTAACTCTTTTTAGAGAAGTTAATAACCTTTAAAATGAAAAAAAGAAAAAAAAAAAAATCCCTGCAATGATGTGGTTTCTACTTAGCAGGGACTTCTCCTACGTTCTCCTCCCAGACTTGACATTTGAGTTCCTTTCTTTAGCTAGAGGGTCTCAGTTTCCAAGTTTTCAGTACAGAAACACTGAATCCGATCTTGATTTCCACCTTCAATTCTTACTTTCATGTCAGAGGCAACAGTTTTTTATATCACATCATCTGTCAAGCTCCATCCCCTGTGCTTTATCTCAGCAATGGGCTGAACCACTGTTTATTCTATTCGATAGAGGCCCATTCCCAACACAAAAGCTCTCAGACAAAAGAAGTAAGGTAAGGCAAGCCCTTCTGCTTGCAAGCCTTTCATCAATCAGCACAGCCTCACCCCCGGGGCACAGGACCACCTATCTGCATGTCCTGCAAGGATCCTGCAGCTCATACCTTATCCTCACAAGGAGACTTTAGCCCAAGCAAAAGTCACAGCTCTGATATGTCTCTTCTGTGCCACCATGAACCTGAGAAGAAAATGCAACCCTTGTAGAATCACCCACCCTTCTTTTAACACAAAGTTCTTGGGTTTATGCTTTTTGGTCTGTCCCTAGGGTCCAGGCCATTCAGAGCTGAAGCAAAGGGTCACCTTCACCTCCTCGAGGTGGGTTCATGTGCCCTGGCTGGACAGAGGGTAGCTCCCTATGGTCACCGCTACTTGCTCAGCTCATCAAACCCCTGCAAATGTTCCATGCCACAAGGATCCATTTAGGAAACAAGTGTGAAATTAGGCTGAAATAGCCAACCAGTTGGATTTAGACTCTGTGCATATTGGGGGCGGGGGGTATTCACCAGCAAAAATATTTCTAAGTCTTTCAAAGTGGATTAACAAACATTTATCAAGATTGAAACAGGTCTACTGGCACCTGCCTTGGGGCAAGGGATGGACTAAATAGTCTTTTCCTGCCCCTTCCACACCTATCCTTTAAGGATGCTCTGTTGCATCCCTTCCAGATGCCATATCCCAGTGGGTGGCTGGAGCTGACTTGTGGCTTAGAAAATCTCAGGCTGTTTCCACCCAAAGTGAGGCTCTTTTGTGAGGCTGTTAGACAGAAAGAAAAGAAAGAAAAAAAAAAAAAGAAAGGAAAAAACCCCAAAACCCTTTGCAGCTGTCACGGCCGCTCGCTGCCTCAGTGCCTCTGAACGCCACTTGGCTCCCATGCGTTGATGCATTTACTGTACTGGTAATTAATGCCGTTAGCTTTGTAATTAAAAAAAACAACTTTTTGCCTTTATACTTGGGGTGATAATGCTGCGAGTAAAAATTAATTAAAACGAGATGAATTGCCTTCAGTTAAACGAAACAGAAAGAGAGGGAAAGGAGGGGGCACGGAGGGGAGAGGGTCGTGGCAGTAGGGAAGAGAGGAGGAGGCACGCAGGAACCCTGCTAATGAAGCCAAATGATGCTGTCGGCATTTTTAAAGATTCTCCCCTTGGCTATGGCACCTTCTGTTGGGTTCCAGGTTAATGGAGCCTAAAGCTATACGTCTGGCAAGGAAACTGTGAGTCACCGTTGCCCCAGCTCTCTCATGAGGTCCACAAACACACCCGCCCATGTTTGTTCAAGTCCCTCCTCCTCCTCACCTTCCTACCCCCCACCTGGCTACGAGAGGTAATGGGCTGTGAAATTGGCTTTTCTATTATTATTAATTAGATCTGATGTCAGGCTTTTTGTTTTGGTTTTCGTCTGGGTGTTGGTTTTTTTTTTCCCCTAGCTCAAGTAAGGGAAATACCCAGCTCCCTGAAGGAGAGGGCAGCTCCTCACAAAGTTGATGCTGGGAGCCAGTCCTAGGGACTGCAGCAGCTTTGGGTAGAGGAACAGAGCCCCTTGCCCTCCTTTTAGCCAGCTGGCTTCTCTGTTCACTGCTTAACCCTTTCTGTCCCTCAAAAGAGTCCCACCTCTGTTCACAGGCTTGAAGGGAGAGCTAAGTGTTAGCAGAAAGGATGAGAAGTACGTCTGCATGCGAGCTGGAATGACAGCAGCCCAGGAAGCACGCAGCCCTGCTGAACGCAAGGGAAAAGCAACTGAAAGCCCAGCACAAGGCAGCAGACACGGAAACATTTCAGAAAGTCTTGGACAAGAGAGATTTCTTTGGATGGGCCAAAATGGTTCAGATGTAGGTCAAAATCCATCTTTGAATTTTACCGGTGTTAGGCACATCTCATTTCCTTACTCCTAGTACGTGGGACTTTAGCAGATGAGGGAAGAGGAAATGGACGACCTGTTCAAAACCACGGGATTAAGAGCATCTGGGTACCCACCCACCTGCCCTGTAGCACCGGCTGCTTTTCAACCATTTCAGTTTGGGAACCTCAGTGGTTTCCTGCGTACAGACCGCCTCGCTGCAGAGAGCAACCTGCTTTTCATCCATCACAGCTCCCTCAGAGTAATACACAGACGCCCGTGGGGCCTGCTGACTCCAGGTAGCAAACAATAAATCTCCTTCTCTAGATGAGCTATCTATCTATAAATACTTGTCTGTTCTAGAGTTAATTTTATAGTATTTAGGTGCCCTTGGTCAAGAGGAAATGCTGTTGCTATGAGAAAGAGCAGCAGTACCCAGAAAGTTCTCCTAAGACCTGAAACAACTAAAACCCTGTGGCCTGAATTTAAATCTCCTGATCTGTAAAAACCTCCGCAGCCTTCCCCATCTCTTCGTTCTCCTGCTTCCCCTGCAGAGCACCTCATCACTGCGACGTCTCGTTTCAGCCTTTTGCAAACCCACTAAGTCCTCAGGACCAGCCCTCCCACCCAATCTCTGTAAGGTCAAAGCAACACGGTTTCACAGCAAAGCAATGTCAGACAGACCCTGTGATGAAACTCAACAGCAAAGTCCTGACCAGAAAAGCCTCTGCTGTCTCCAGGTTGAAATTCGGCCGGATTTTGAGCAGCAGGACCCACCTATCCTCTGTGGCAGGGGAAAGGACTTTGCTCCCACAAAACCTTCACCACTTAATTCCGGGGTTGTACCAGCAAGACCCACCATGAAGATGCTACTGATCCTGCCATGGCTGATGGGCACAGAGCACTCCCCATGCCTGTTCGTGACACAAATGCACTCCCTTAAAACACCAGAGCCACACCTGTCCCACACACGGGGGAGATGGATGAACACGTGCATATTGTGCCCACTTTTGAGAAGGATGCTAGAGCTGCCACGCACGGAGAGCTGCTGGGACCGAGGAAGGGCGAGACCACCTCCCCTCCATGAAAGCCTTCCCTCCCTTCTATTTCACATTCTCTTACTTCTCCGTAAGTGTGGTGCAGCCACTGCATGGTGCAAAGGGATGGACAGCTGACCTGTCCTGCCTAAAAGATTTCAGAGTGAGAGAGTACTACAGCCTTAGCCTAACACCGGCTGGGTCTGGCTCCTGGTGGCATCAGGGCAGCTCTGGAGGACACGCTGTGCTGCCCTGGCAATTCCTTCCCAACCGAGTTCAATGTGGCTCAATTGTTGTACCTGTAAAATGGGGATAACGACACTCACTCTTCTTTTGCAGGGCACTGGGAGCTCTGCTGGTGAAAACCGACATACCACAGTGAGTCCCTGGTATCCTGGACAGCCCGATGCAAACTCTGCTCCCGTTCTGGACTCCCTGCCTATGAAAGCTGGGTGGCAGCATGCACACTCCTCACAAAGGTGGGGCTGGATGATTGATTAGGAAGGTGGAACCGCAACCTTAAGCCGAATTCATCCTGGTGTAACATTACTGAATCAACTGAGTGAAACCACGAGTGACGTTGACCCTTCACCAGAACGGAGGCGTTGCCTTGACCTTTGCAGGCTATTCAGGCTGTTCACTTCAGGTCACTTCAGAATTTCAGGTGAGACCTTAGCCTGACTGCTGGCTTTGGAAAGATGGTCAAGCAGAGCAGATCCACAGGGCATGGAGGTGGAAAGTTGAGAGCTGAGAACATTGTTCCTGACCTTTTAAATGTGACTTTGCAGCCACGGTTTGGCTGAACACATACCAGGGGCCTGACTGGTGCAGTGCCACAAACTTCTGTCAAGTTACTTCTGAGGTGCCGTGGTATAAACAAGAGCCGACGCCATCCCCCGGTACGTACAACCAAAACTACTGATGGCCTCAGCGCAGCGCACACGGGCTCGGAGGAGATGGGCACGCCTGGCACAGCAGGGCATTTTACAGACACCGTGTCAGAAAGCAGGGAAGGAGGAGAGTGGAGCAAAGGGTGGGTTTTGGAGTATACAGAGACCCCGTAAAAGGGCAGGCCTTTTCACCGAGGTCAGTCTCTCACGTGACTGTGGCATCCTCCCCCTCAGTTCAGATGGGCTTCATTTCACAGCGCTAAAGGAAATAAATAAACTAAGAGTGATACTTTTCTGACTGTCATGGTAAATCAGGCATCACTCCATTACAATCAAGGGACTTCCACCAGTGCAGAGTTGATGCGAAAGGGATGACCATTAGCCCCAGTGTATCTAACCTGCCAGCTATCTCAAATCCCTTCCGGATCTGAAAATCAGCTGTTCTTTTCTGGCTCTTAGAGGAACCCCAGGAAGAAGAGCCTGCAGCCAGACCATAGCTGCTGAGGCATGACGCAAATTAGACGCCAATCTCACTTCTCCATAGCTGTGTCAGCTCCTGCAGGGCTAAGCATAAGACACTGAAAAAGCATGGGGAGCAGGGATATTGAGCCAAACCTGGTCCCAGCTCCGATCCTTACACTTTGCTTCAGGAGCAAAAAGGTGCCATAAAACCAAATGACCCAGTTACCTGCAGACTCCTCCCATGGGAATTTGAATTGCAATTACTCCATCCCTTTTGCAGCTTTGGCATAGAGGGAATGAGATGAAAACGGGGACAAGAAAAGGTCTGCTGTCTCCTAGTGTTGCCACAATGGGTTACAGGTCCTGCCAGCCAGCTTTGCTTAGGCAAAAACTTATGTCCAAGCCATCCCTGCGAGCAGAGTCTTTAACCCCCTCCTCATTAGTGGCACCAAGTGATGCGTGACTGCAGCCAAGGATGGAGCCCCTTAAATGAAGAAACCAGATTTTTGCTGACTGCAGTCATCTGCCATATTTCACAGGTGAACCACAGACATTTTCCTTAGGAAAGCAAACAGTTGCTGGGGTAGTTCAAGGTCTGCCATCATTTCACAGCACGGGAAGACATTAGCAGTGAATAGACTTCTAAACCACGCTGTCTGGAGATATCTCCTGCTTCTGCACCTGGTGGTGAGCTGGGCCCACGCAAGCGAGCAAGTCCCCCTCTGCCTCCACACTTGCAGACCCCCAGTGAGCAGCTCACCCACCCCACAGATACGAACTACTTGGCAAACTGGCTACAGGGCACCTTGCTGATACAGGACAGCTTGAACACCATTCCTCCTTCAGGGTTTCAACCCCCAATGCTGAGAAGGTGTTGAATACGATTTGCAGGACCCTCCAGTTCTGCTGCTAGTTTCCAGAGCCCCCCTGGGTGAGAGTCCTCAGCGGGCTCATAAATACTGCCACTTCAGGGCTAAATGCCGCAGCTGCTTAGAAACAGGCGGCACTGAGGGAAGGAATGAAGGAGGCTGCTTTATTTAATTAAGACCATTGGGGGACACTAAGGGAGACGGTAAATAGCTCTTTGCACTGGAATTCTCCAAAGTGCTGGGGCTACACATGTTGAGAGCCATCACATCTCTATGTGGCTGGGACCTCTGCAGCTCACTGTAAAAGCTGCCCTCCCCACAACACAGCGGCAGCCAAACCCTTGCTGGGATCTTGGCTTTACTGCTGAATGAGTGGAACAGCACCAGCTGCTGCACAGCCACCAGCACCCCTGGATTTGCATTATAGATCTGCCATCCAAACACGCCACTGGCCTGATGCTGTTCAGACCAGAGGAGATCACTGCCCCAAGAGGTGCATCTCCCACGAACCCCGGAGCTGACACACTGCCGCTCTGCTCCCAAGCCAGCAGCAATGAACAGAAGATGATGCTTTAAGGAACAACAAATTCATCCTGGTTTTCATCTTGTACTAAATACCTAAGCCTCCCCTTGCCTGAATCCTCTGCTACCCTTGCCAGGAAGCTGCCGGAGAGGAAACTAGAAAAAGGAAGATGAGGCAAAATAAAGCAAATTGCCAGAGAAAGATGTCCAAAAAGCTAGCCCAGAGGACAGGGGAGAATCGAGGTCTCCACAGATGAGTGCTTTTAATTAGGAAGAGGGCTGAACGGCAAGGAGCTTATGCTAATGAGTAGTCTCTTTTAATCAGCTTATTTTTTATAAAAAGCATTTTTTAACAGTCAAAATAGTTCTGAAAAATGGTAATTATCAGAAACCCGTTAACATGGAGCAGGTGGGCCAGCAAGCTGAAATGATGGAGGCTCCTGTCTGACAGAAGGGGACAGCGTAGTCACGCGGGGTGCTGCAGGGATGGGGCGGGAGGGTTCCCAGGGCTGCCACCCTGGAACGGCTTCTGCCTCTGACATCCCTGAGCTGCGCATCTTTCCTTTCCTCCTTGGACTAATTAATCCTTTCTCTCCCCTACATGGTTCATCAGTCTTTCCCTCTTCCCTCCCCTCGGTGACTCCTTTTTGCACAGAGACGTCCTTGCTCTTTGCCTGTCTCTTTACATCCCTACCTTTCCTCCTACCTGCTCCCCCGAGGACCAGCCCTGCAGGCAGGCGGTGCAGGGGCCTTTGCTGGTGCTACAAACCCTGCCATGTTGTAGTCTCTGCTGAACATGCACCCTGATCACCTGGAGAGAGTGTCGCCTGTGTTTTTCCACTCCTCAACATCCTCACTGAGCCTTTGCAGTCCGTGCCCGAGGCGTCTCAGCCCAGTCCATGTGTGACCCCTCCCAAATACTGAGTCCCTTTATTCTTGGCCACTCTTGCTGGAGATGGGCATCCATCTTCATGCAGTGGGGTGGAGAGAAACACCCCTCTCCTTAAGACTTCTTTCTTTTGGCATCCTGTCCTCTCTTCTAAAAAGTGACACTCTACCAGAACTGTGCAGGGGTCCCACCACCTCTATGCCCTCGCTACACCCTGCCCACGTGAGCCTTTGTAAGAGCCTGACTACTTCTCCAAATGGTACAGCACCCACCAATATTTCAAGTAGATGTTACCAAGTGAACACCAGTTTGCAGTATCCTACTTTGTCTGAGGAAACAGATCCAGGCATGTGATGCCATCTGCTCCTGTAGGGCTGCCATCCTCATATTTCTCTGTACCATGTGCAATAAAGAGCGCTACCAGACATCACGCTTAAGCTCACAACAACCTTGGGGCAGAAAACAGGAGGGGGAAGGCGGCACATCCAACATGCTACATATGGTGGGGTGAAAGGAGAGAGACAGAGAAAATATACACCAAAGGATGGATAGAGCGATAGGCTGCCTGACTCTCTCACGTGCAGTGCAAGATGCTGTGATTCTCCTGTCTGAAGGCTGCTTTAATGCTAAATGGTTTTCCAAGATTTCTGCAGCGAAGCAGAAAACCAGTTCAGCCGTGTCTTCTCCTCTCCAGTCGTGACACCAGAATACAGACTGGAGCCTCTGTAGCTGTCCCTGTTCCGTACGGGAAGGGCTTTGAGCCATGCAAAGCCTCCTTGGTGCCATCAGGTTCAGCTTTTTCCCAAGGACCAGACACATGTGGCAAGTCTCTTTCTGACTGAGCAAATGCCACTTGGTGGTGGGGCAGCTCCAGTACCAGGGTCTCAGCTCTGCTCACCCTCTTCCAATTTCTCAGGTGCAGGCTCTCAACTGATGGGATCTAAGGGCATCTAACTGACCAACACGGTTGTGCTTCAAGGAGCTCCCACCTCTCCGGGAATCAAGGTTATGGGCTACAAATCTCATGGCAGTGAAGTATCAGGCTGGGCTTATGATTCCAGTTTTACACAATAAGCCCTATGAGAAAACAATCAAATACATTTTCTACCAACTCCTAAAGGACACTGCCTTTCCAAACACTGTACCAATGTGCATGGCATTAGCATAATAACGTGGTGTCAAAGCCTAAGGCCGTTGATGGTACATTTGTGTATGGCATATCATCTTCCCTTGTAATCCCTTGCTCTACTTTCTCGCCCCTGTGTTTGAGGGCAGGCATTTCTTTGGTGAAAGGAAGCAACTACAAAGCTGATTAATTTAAAGCCACAAGCGTGGTGTCCAAGGCTAGCTAACAAAACCCAACACCCTGGGGCATGACCTGGTCAGATCTCAAAGGCAAGTCCATACAGACCTAGAGTTACAAGTCAGGAGACATCCAAAGAAAATGGCACCTTGTTCCATTGGACTGTGTTCCTCCACCAAGGTCACAACACTGCTGATCCCCCTTCTGATGTAAGAGGCATGTGGTGTAAGTACATGAGGAACTGGGGAAGTAAGGAAGATAACTGCAATGTAAAAAAAATACTATGATCTCTGTGGCCATTAAAGATCCCATACAGCATTGCATTTTTTTTTTTTCTCCTTCACAACATTTTAAAACTCTTATCAATTTTCTGTGCCGTATTAAGATGCATTAGTGGCAACGGCTATTTATATAGCTGTAGGTTTGGATCATACTGCTGTACAAGAAGAAAAAAAGGACCCTTGTGCTGAAAGGCTACACACAAAAGAGTGAACTAAATGACAGAGCATATAAGGTTAAACATCCTAAATAGCTGCCTCCCATTGATAGGTGATGAGATTGCTATTAATTCAGTGTAGAGGTAGAAAGCGTTAAAATACATGTTAAAATAAATTACATGCTAAAATAAATTACACCAACCGAGCACATTAATATGCACTAATGGAGACTTGCTAAAACAGGATTCTTTGTTCTGGACCAAAATGCCTCGGTATTATAGGCAGGCCGAAACAAAAGTCCTCGCTGCCGTAGTGAAAGCTGGACTGGGATTATAAACAGGATTTTCAAAGCAGTGGAAGTTGTGCCTTTCCAACAGAACCGTGCTACCGAGACCAGTTGGACTGGTGTCCCAAGGCTGAGCTGCTCTCTGCTTTGAATGGAGGGACAAAAGCATCACTTTGAGATACGGACTCCTGTGTTATCTGAGGGGAGTGCATGCGCCTGCTGCCTGCCTCGGGCAATGGCGCAGGCTGAGCGTAAAGCAGCAGCACCTGCTTTGGGCTGCCAGCTTGTGCCCCAGCACTGGAACCGGGAGGGCATGTGCCAGGGAGGGAAAGGCAACCTCACTGCTTCTACAGTATGGGGAATCAGCAGCTGTGCTCTAAGCCAGCAGCAAAGGAACGTCCCCCGAAAGCAAATTAAGCTGCGGTACTTTGTTGGCGTTGTTAAGCTGCAGTACTTTGCTGGCAATAGCAGCGCACCCCGCTCCCTGCAACTGCTTCAGCTCGGGGCTCCAATCTGGACAGACCATATGCAGGGCTCGGGGAGCACCCAGTGCCTGAAGGTCCATCTGGCCTTTGGCCTCTCTGCTGAGGTGCCAGCAAGGGTCCCACCTGGGCTCCAGGAGGAGAGGTGGGCTGGGGGGGGGGCATGACTCCCACCAGGAGCTCAACCTAAAGTCACCCATCAAGAGCCAAGGAGAGAGACATCAGCAAGGCTGAAAGGTCCAAGGATCTGTGTCACTGCTGGTGCTTAATGTCCAAGTCCAAGAATGTCAGGAGTGGATCCAGCCTCCTCCTGCTCCAGCTACCGACCCTGGGTCCCCACAGTCCACAGAGAGAAAGATCTGTGAAGGCTAACCTTGATGCTTCTTGTTGGCACCATAAGAAACGGGTGCAGTGAATCAAGTGGGAGTACAGCACCATAACGGTGGCCCTGTAAAATTTTATTTCTGAACATTTAAAGTGTGTAAACATGTCTATCTCTTCTTTTCTTACTTCTCTAAGAGTGAAGGGAAGTGATCTTGCATAATATAAGCCAAAGATGACATCAGTGCAGGTAACCATGCATCCCTGTAACCACAGGCAGAGGTCTCCCTGTCTTCTCAGCAGCCTCCCCTTCCTCCAACTCCCAATTAGCAACCTTACAAGGTCTGCTCTGTTCCCTAATCATTCCCTTCTCATTACTCCACCCTGCATACTTGTGTGAGATCTAAGCAGAGAATTAACAAGGTGTCTACTGCAAAACAAGCAGGGGTTCTGGCCCCACTGCTGTACCACTGAACAAATCGTTCCAGTGATAAATAAAGCAAGCTATTCACGGGGGATTCTCACATCACTTCAGTTGGGCTTTCACCGTGTCTACAAACCTGCCATTGTTCAGATACTTGGAAACACAGCTATTAGCACTCCCCTCTATCTCTCCATTTTAAGATAAGTAGGAAATGCCTTTTATTTGTTAAAATTTTATAACTCAAAGCTCACAGCTCCTTAATTCTGCCTTTAAAAGCACCCAGCCCTTGGTGAGAAATGACCAGCTACAGGCAGCCCGCACAGGCCAATGTTCATTAAATGTCTTATTCAACCCCAAACCTCATGAATTGTTTAACGTACAACAGAGACAAAAGCCTTATTTCTTCATGTGTCAGCTCTTGTTAAGCGGCTCCCTGCCCATCTTGCTGCTGGCTATAAACAGGATTAACAACCCCCATAGTTAGACGCAGGGAATGTGTACGTACTCCACACGCCGGCAAACACGCGCAGCGGATGGTGCGGCACACCCCCTACACAGCCCCACGTGTGTGCCCGAGCAGGCGCGACCCCCTGCACACCAGCCCTGCCAAAATGATTTACTCCCCAGGGAAGACAGATGTGCAGATTCGGGCAGGCCAGCACAGACAGCCTAGGGTGCCTGCATGCCACCCGAGGGTGCCTGCACACCACAGGTGACAAACACGTCCATCCCAACTGCTGCGTATTGCTCACCTGCGTGGATCCCTTCTCTTTGCTTTGTATGTATGTGAAGGAAAAAGCACTAGCTCTCCCAGAGAGGAAGATGTGCTCTCTGGTTGACAAGTACCGACTGCTTTCCCCAGCCCCCACGCCGGTCATCCAACGTTAGATGGGTTGGGTCTGGCCCCTCTAAGGAAGTCTACCAGGAGCTGGGCACCACGTTGCAGACGGGAGCCCTCAAGAGGCAGCACATACCAGACACTTCTGGAAAAGCAGCCAACACCTCCCACTCCTCCCCTCCTCCCCTGCCTGAGCACACGGTGCCAGCCCTGGGAGCTTGCACGCACGCAGGCAGGGAGGCAGGCACAGAGGCAAACACAGCATCTGGCTTCCTATGAGATCCCTTCGGGGTCCACATCCTCAGCCAGGGAGCATCAACCCCAAGCTGCTTCAAGGATGCCGTGGCCACCTTGGCTGGCAAGCCCAGGAGGCTGCCAACCACCCCATCTGAAGAGAGGAAAAAGGAGAGCAAGGCTTGGCAGCTCCTTGGTGTACCAATGTCCAGCTTCTGGTGGGGCTCTTATGGTTTCCTCACCATCCCCAGCGGCAGCGCGGCCTGGGAGTGTTTCCAACACAAATGATGCTGCCGACTTCAAAACACTGACCAGCTGGTGAGGTGACGTCACGGCCCCGGCCAGCAGAGAGCTGGGCAGCATGGAGGGGAGGGGGAGCAGGCGGGTGGGAGAACATTCTCGGACATGAAAAACTCACTGGGGACAGTGCAGGGGCAGCCCCGTGGTGCGCAGCGCAGGAGAGGGAGGATGTGTCTTTAATGCAGCTTGCTGCCAGGGAAGGGGAGATGCCAAGTCATCCTTCATCCCTCAGCATCCCCATAGAGGCAGAAATCACATCGGCGGTGAGCGGATGCCATCCTCTGGAAAATGCCATCTGGAGACCATTACTGGGCTTCCTGGACAGACATCACAGGACTCTGCAAAACCTGGAGCTAAACAGCACTTGAAGCTCATGTCACATGCTTCCTTAAGAGGCAATAGCTTGCAGGGCAAGCCTCAATCCAGGTTTTTTTCCTCACTAAAATCAGGAGGAAGTTGTATTGCTGACCAAACCCACTTACGAGTTACAAAGTGAGTGAGAAAATAAAAGCGTCTGATGAAAGGTAGCGTTTTTGCAATAGCAAAGGAAATATCCAACTCCCATGCTCATTTATTATTCGGGATTATTGATGTATTTTCTGGCAGAAAATAATCTTCTCCTGACACATTACACATATTGTGAATATTACAGCAGCTGTAAAATCCACCATTCCCTCCTACGTACCACCGGACCGTAACATCCGCATCGCTAACAAAATCAGCACAACACAAATCTGGTACATGATGGAAACGTTGGAAAATGTGCAAGCATGTGTACGGATCAAGGCTGAGATTACACCAGGGGCTACAGGAAGCAGACCAGTCCCACCAGTGCTTCCCAGTACAGCTCACGGCCTGGGTGATGCACTGAGGGGCCAGGGAAGCAACTCAGTCAGACTGAGATGGCACCTACGTGTGGGTGAGCCACTCAAGGATTCTGGTAGGTAAACTGATGTGTGATTTAGCCAACTTGACTCAGCTAATTAAGGGCCAAAAAAAACCCCAAATTTGTGACTCGGCCAATAGCTGGCAGCACAAAATGCAAATTTTCCCGTTCAACAGACCACTTCTAATTCGCCTTTAATGGAAATAGTCATAGTAGCAATTCCCTCTTCGCCAGTATTTGTTCTACCCAAGGTGCCATGCTTGCAAAGAGGGCTGAAGGGCTGCAAACATCATCAAGTCAAGATTTTCTTTTGACTCAGAACAAAATATTTGCAAATCTCCCCCCACCCCACTTGGGCAGTGCCCCAGCTGCCTCGGGGACCGTCAGTCGTGATCTCTGCGCTGCTCACAGCTGCACCCCTCTGCCACCCTTCCCCACGTCACCTTGTCCACCTCTTACGCACGTTTCCTTGGCTCCACAAGTCTGATTACCTTCCTGGCCTCCTCCCTGCCCGAAGAACCCCACTCCCTTGTCATTCTTGGCTCCCTCTAGCCTTCAACACACTTCAGCGTGCTGCAAATCAAATGGCTATACCCCCTCCCAAGCGACAGACACCACGTCCCTGCGAGCGCAGTAAATACATTCCCAGGGCTGTATGCGTCTCCCTCGCGCTATACGGTAACGTTGCAGCTCCATACATTTCCACCACCCCTCACGGCTGCGTCTCACAGAGCCTCGCTCACGCAAGTAATCCCATTAAACTCAATGGGCTAGTTGCCTAAGCACAGATTTACGGGATCATGCTCTTAAAGGCTAAGCTCTGCAGCGGAGGGACCTGAAGAGTCCCTTGTAAACTGCCCACAGAGCTCTATGCCCACCGCCGGCCCTCAGAAACCTGGTGTTATTTTCAGGAGATCAAAGTCCTGTCAGGTCATGTTGACTTCTATTAACGGAAGCTGAGATGCTCAGCGGCACTTCCAGACATCAGGCCTGTAAATAATCAACCCTGGCTGATGTGTTTCCCCTGGTGGGTTTTTCAGGGAGCTGTCAATTGGCACAGATCAAAATTCAAAATAAAGTCCGATTTGCCCAGCGCCCTGAGGACACCAAGTTTTCCTGGTTTGCCTGGATATAACTGCAGCACCAACACAGGCTGAGCTCTCCCGGGTACGCTGGGGCTGGGATGCACGTATGGGAAGGTGCCTGCCCGGCTGTGCTTCCTTCTCTTCTAAAAAGTTTTTGCACCGACACACGCCTTTTCAGACGACAGAAAGACGTGGGGAAATGGGAACAAAATGTGCACGCTATTCATATTGAAGAAGGCCTGGTATAATAGTATAATTAATAAACCTTAGCAGACCTCTATTAATAGCTCCTGGAACCTGAGCAAGGAACACGGCGGCGGTTTTGCCAGGGCTCGCTCTGCAAGGGTGAACGTTTTTTGGACGCTGTTTCCACCCTCACTGTCAGGCAGTGCCATGCTCCATCAAGCTTGGTGCTGGAAAGGCAGGGAAGGAAAGCGGGGGACCAGAGGAGAGAGGAGATGGGGAAATCCTGGCCTGCGGCTGAATGCGTTTTGATGGCTTTAACAAGCACAAAGGCCGGATGAAGTCATGTTGCAAAATTACTTGTCCATTCAAGCATAAGGCTGAGAAGGAATCCTATACAACTAAATTAAATTTAAATTATCATATGCCAAATTGACATTAATATTTCAGGGCAAAGGATCATTTTTTTCAGGCCGTGCATTGATTTAGTTTTAAATACTAATAAATTCCTCCTGCCTCACCGGACACCGATGGTATATCCCCCCTTAGCTCCTACCTTGTGCAACACCATCCTGGTGCCCCAAACAGCTTGGCTTTGCAAGCCAGGAGCAAGCATCGCAGGAAAGGCACATCCAGCGCCGAGAGCAGCACACACCCCACAGCCGGGAGGCTCCTGGAGGCAGATGCGTTTCTCCTCTCCCCAGTTTTTCCAGGCATCTCTTCCCTAAACTGCTCCTCCTCACTGAGAGTGTCCCCGGGTCTGCGCAGGGACTGGGGCCAGCAGTGCAGGGCTGCCTGTGACCTTTACAATTTTCCTGAGATTCCAGCGAGGTGAGGTGTGTGCTCTTAGACCTTGTACTCACAA